>JAJOZX010004043.1:250000-345000 GCA_023014485.1 Bathynomus jamesi
GTTAAGTAACTTGGACAATTATTTTCCACCCAACCCACCTTATAAAGTACAGGGTGTTTATAAAGTCCCTATCTATTTCAGTAAAATGGTAACAAAAAGGGTAAAATTCAATGACAGTATAATAGAAGGCATACATTTAATGAATACTTTAGCATATGATTCTACATGAGCACCATCAGTATCTCTACATAGTTCGAATCTGTCGGCAGCATTGCGGAACAAATTTTGGAGCATGACGGGGGGTATTTTTGTAACTGCTGTTACGATACGAGCACGTAAATGTTCCAGCTTCATTCAGATGGCATTTTAAACACCGTCGTCTTTCAACAAGATGGGGAACTTTGTCATTACGCAAATATTGTTCAGGAGTACCTAAATGAACGATTTCCAAATCGGTGGATCGGACGAGGCGGCAACAGACCCTGGGCGGCTCGATCCCCTGACCTAACGCCCTTGGATTTCTTTGCATGGGGCGTTATCAAATCAAATCAAACGTCTATTAAATGAGGGTTACAGATCTGCAAGATATACGTGCTCGTATCGTAACAGCAGTTACAAAAATAACCCCTGTCATGCTCCAAAATGTGTTCCGCAAATCTGCTGACAGATTCGAACTCTGTCGAGATACTGATGGTGCTCATGTAGAATCATATGCTAAAGTATTCATTAAATGTATGCCTTTTATTATATTATTGAATTTTACCCTTTTTGCTACGTTTTCACTGAAATAGAGACTGTAAACATGTATATAATGCATATCATTGAAAACAAGATTAAGCTTAAAAAAAAAAAAAAAAGATTTGGCAATTCAACGCAGCATTTTGGATATTTGGCAGAGCAGCAAAGTCGTCAGGCAGAAACGAATTTGCCTGACTTCGAACATTAAAAACTTGGTTATTCGATGCATTCAAAGTAATAAATTAATTAAAATACTAATTAACTACGTTTTGTCGTATAATGAATATCCAAATGACTTTATAACTATAAATAAATCGTAAGATCTATCAGGTCATTCAATAAGTAATGTCGTTTTTTACGATAGATTAAGTTTAAACTACTATATAGTCCTACTCGGTTTAAGCATAAATTTTCCGAAGGTTACATCTAGGAGGAGATCTATCGTGTTTCGCTACATACTTTACAGACCTTGACCAGTGAAGACGTGTGGTTTGCTTTATGTGAACCCCTCATAAACATGCTGGTATCAGAAGAGCATATCAGGCTTTACGAGTTCAAAAAAGGGAATAGTGCTACTGAAGCAACGCGAAACATTCAGGACATTTATGGCAACGATATTCTGCACGTAAGGAAATGTCAAAGATGGTTTCAAAAGTTTACGAATGGCGACTGCTGTTTAACAGATGCAGCACGCTCTGGACGCCCTGCTGAGTTTGATGATGACCTGCTGTTAGCTGCACTTGAAGAAGACTGTTCAACAACTGTCGAAGAATTGGCCCAGAAACTCAATTCATCCCTGTCCACCATCCATCGACATTTGTAACAACTCGAGGAAGTGCCTAAGTTAGGAAAATGGGTGCCACATAAATTGTCGGTCGACAATCTGAGGGTGCGGGTAAACATAGCACAGCTCCTCATTCCCGTGAGCTCCAAGATCCGTTTTTGCACCGTTTAGTGACTGGTGATGAAAAGTGGATACTGTACCAGAATGTTAAGCGCCGTCGACTGTGGGTTTGTGCCGGAGAACCAGCGACACCACAGCCAAAACCAAATCTTCACCCTCGGAAGGTGTTGCTTAGTGTTTGGTGGGATAAAGGTGGTGTAATACACTTTGAAACCTTACCACACAACCAAACAATCACCGCTCGATTGAACATTGCACATGGGTAAATCCAGGTTAAATAGACAGATAAACAACACGGTTGTCTTCAATTTGCATAAAACTTTATCTGGGAACGTTTTTTAGTGAAAAAAAACATTCCCAAATTTTTTTGAAAGTTGGTCAAATAGGTCAAAATTTAGGGTCACGTCAAATTTTGCCCAAATCGTGACCTAAGAATTTTTAAAATCCCTATATCTCCGCTTCTAATTGTCGTAGCTTAATAAGCTTTATATGGGTGGAAGCGGACTGAGCTCTAGTTTCCAAAAATGGTACGTTCATTTGGATAATTTAATAAAAAAAAACTTAATTTTGAAAAAACAAAAAAATTCAGGATTTGACATTAAAGGGATCAATTTTTAAAAAAATTTTATTGAAGAAAAAAATGTTGCCTGAGCAAAGATCTACCATAATCAGCAATAAAAAGTTAGCTTATAGGCCATTATATAGCTTAAAACTTAATTTTATTAATGCTGGCTGGCTTCATTTTTTAGTTATTTTTCTATTTTTAGATTTTAATAACTATATATTGAAAGATAGGTGTACCTAAATAACTTAAAAAAATGCCAAAAAATAAGAAATTATATTGTGATCCTTTAAAAAACAAAGAATTTTCAATAATATTAAAAAGTTATGGAACTTACGGCTTCTGTAAGTTATGGAGTTCTTCAAAAGGATCAGCTATTGTGTAGCAATTGCTACACCTTAAGAAGTCAACCTGGAATATCGGAATCTGTACCAGCACCAGCAGAAGAGGCTGTACCGCTACAAGAACTCTGTCCTTTACCAGCAAATGAAGAATCCTTTGAGCGCAGTAGTAGCTCGTCTACAAATATTTCTACGGCTCCACCCGTTGAAATTTTTTTGGAAGATCCACAACATAATAAGGATATACTTCTCTAATATCGTTATCTAATAGTCTTTAGTCAGAAGAAATAAGAAAAATTGTTAGTGGAGAAGTAGTAGATCATGATGGAGAAGCCGGTGATATCGAAGGAGAGTTAAGAAATAGAAGTAGCCTCTTTTGTCGGTTGTGTGTACGAAAAAGAATTGTGGTTAGCTAGACTGGTCGAGTCGTATGATGTAGAATATGACGATTATTTGATTAAATTTCTTTATCCTTCAGGAATAGCGCCCTCGTACGTTTTTCCTGCAGAAGACGATATTTTCCTTGTTACCCCCGAGAACATATTTGGAACAGTTGAGTCAAGTTTAAGAGGCGGAACAAGGATACAGTATGTCTTTCCAGCTCAAGATTTAGAAAATTTCTCAAGGAAACTTAAAACAAATTAGCATATATGTATGAAGTTAGCACTTAGCATGTATGTAGAATGTAGAGTAGATATGTATTTAAATTACAATTAATAATCACAAACACTAAGTATATCCTTATTATATTGTTATCCTACTATTTAATATGTTTAGTTCATTAAATAAGTTTTTGATGATGAAATTCTGAAGAAATGAAAAAAGCCAGCATTAATAAAATTAAGTTTTAAGCTATATAATGGCCTGTAAGCTAACTTTTTATTGCTGATTATGGTAGATCTTTGCTCCGGCAACATTTTTTTTTTCAATAAAATTTTTTGAAAAATTGATCCCTTCAAGGTCAAATCCTGACTTTTTTTTTATTAAATTATCCCAATAAAATTACCATTTTTGGAAACTAGAGCTCATTCCGCTTCCATCCATATAAAGTTTATTAAGTTACGACAATTAGAAGCCGAGATATAGGGATTCAAAAAAATTCTTAGGTCACGATTTGGTCAAATTTTGACCTATTTGACATATTTTCAAAAAAAAAATTGGGAATTTGTTTTCACTAAAAATCACCCTCAGACCAAGTTCCGTGAATATTGAAGATGTACTAGTGTTATATCAGCACTTCTACCTGTCTATTACCATACATAGAACCCCATATGTAGGCATTGGGCCTGCATGACAAGAAGAAAACCAAATTTATTATTTCGTATTCAAAATTCTCCATTGCTTACTCGTGAAAATTACTTAGGGAGAAGAGTCAACGAACTTTGCAAAATCAACAAATAATAATAGACTATTTATATTAGCAGCTCGCTCGGAGCTTGCTTATGTTAAGCCCTGCTTTTAAACAAGGAAGATGTACTTTATCTTCCTATAATTTCTGAGTGAATAACATGTATGGAAAACTGATGAGTGGGTAGTTGGGAGGTAACGAAAATGGTTCACTGAGTAGGTAGGTAGTTAATCTAACAATCATTAAATTCCTTTTATGTCAATAACTGGGTGGATGAAACCAATTGGTTGCTCACCAGAGTTATTCTCCACACTAGTATTTATATACTGTGTGGGAGGAGCGTGCTCGGTAATAAGGATACATTACCGCTCAACCAACCGAGGAATAAACCAAGACAACGCTGGTACGAGAAGCCCCGCGAAGAGGAGAACAAAGGGAGAACGAAAACGAAGAACGGGGCGAGAGGACGTACCAGCAAAGTACGCTCTCGAATGAGACAACCGGAGAAGGGAGAGACTGTAATAACTAAAAGTAAGTGACTAATATGAGTTTTAACACCAAACAGTTAAGAACATTAAATTAAGCTGGGTCAAACAAGTTAGGCCTACATTGTGACCTAAGACCCAGCATCAACTCATAGCTTAACAAAGGTGAAGGTAGATTGCCCTAACCTAATCTTGTGAGGAATCCTACTGTGGACCTCAATTTATCTGCCCGCTCTGGACCATTTCCGGAATCTCTAGGCTGACCCCTCTAGGCTAGACTTGATCTACTCTATAGTTAGACTGGAGATATAAGGGGTGGGTTAATTGTGGACCAATTCATACAGAGCATTTTTCGCAACATGTGATATAAACCGAATAATGCAGAAGGAAATATAGTGACTGCCTATATTAATTACATCAAATCAACTAGTTGTGTAACTCCATCGTACCGCGGCCCTACATCCAAAAACATCGTCGCGTTCTACGAATAGAAGCGAGGGTCAATGAAATAATAAGGTAAGGCAATTTATTTCTTTACCATATAAACAGCGCGGAAATACCGAAGGCAAATAAATTTAACATTAACCAATAAAAACAATACGAAAGAATTCCTTTGAAGATCCACACACACATATAACTCTAACGAAAAAACGTAGGGTTTTTGTCGTTCTCTCCACTGAAATCTGGAAATTTCCAACGGATGAGGGTAACGGGCAATCAACCCATAGCCCTATATAATAGTTTTTTTTTCACAGATGTCTGACTCAAAATTTTTAGCCACATATCTTGCCTCTTCCCGCGTCTCTCTCCCCACCCTCACTGTGGAAATGGGGTTTAGTTGATGGACGGATGGAAATTTTTAGCCTTACAACTTGACAAGAGATGGGATTGTGTATTGTTAGGTTTTCTAAGTCCCTAGCAGGAGAAATAATGGGTTAGGCTCAGCCTGACCCCCCCCCTCTGTCGCCACACACACACACACACACATATATATATATATATGTCAGGTCTCAGCCTGACCTAACTTTAAAAGAAAAATAAATTTAATTTCCTGGTCATGTAAAATTTAAATTTGTATTTCAAAGATCTATTTATAATGGTCACTTTATTAGAGCAATATAAATTTTAGAATGCCTCCTTCTCTCCATGCGCCGCTTCTTTGGGCAAAGTCAGACTTGTTTTATGACGCCTGAGCGCATTAAGCCACAAAGCCAGGTCAGGAATCATTTACGATGCCTTGCATCACACTTATGAAAAAATGAAACTTTTACAAAATTTAATGTAATTTAAAATCAACATTAGTATAGCATCTGTCAAAACAATCAGATAAGTATATAATTTTGTCAATCTATTTTTTCAAAGAAGAGAAAAGCGAGTTTTTCGGTTTACAAGTCAGGCATATTTCTAAGTGCCTAACATTACGTTGGATGCCAAATCTCATCCTCAGAAAGCTGTTTGAGTGAAAATAGAGATGTGGCAACTATGAATTGCGCACGGCTTTCTCATTGTCAGTTACCTCAGGGACCATGTCGTACTCGTTTCAATGCATTTGAATTTTTTTTCTTTTGTGCTTTTTGTGTGTGTGTGTTTCTTTTTTATTCGACTTTAGATACCCATTTACATTGAAGTACATTTATAAATATCCTGATTTTACTGCCTGCAAAAATGTTAAAGAACTGCTAAAATTATGCATTGACTTAGATTTAGAAAAAGCTTTTAGCGAATCTGCAAAACTATGTAGATTGATTTTAACTATACCAGTGAGCAGTGCATCCACAGAAGTTTTTCAACATTAAATCGAATTAAGACGTATCTAAGGAACAGAACTGGCCAGGAAAGACTAGTATGTTTAGCAAGAATTGCAATAGAGAAAGAAATTGTGGTTTCCCTGGAGAGACAAAAGATTCTACACGACAAGGTCATCGAAGAATTTGCATTGAAACCGAGGAGGTTGGAGTTTGTATAAATGACTCATGGTAGATTAAATATGAAGAAGACATTCTCTAAGGACATAATAAAATACAAGTAAGTTATAATTATTAAACAATTTATTGATTCAGTAGGCTTTAAGTAATTTTTGAAAACAAAAGTAAAATTATTTAAAAAACAAAATTTACATATATTTTAATATGAATTCTATCGAAGTCATATCAAGCCCATAATGCTTGTGCCTGACCTATGTGAAAAGTCTGGCGTCGCCCCTGATATATATATATATATATATATATATATATATATATATACAGGGTGTCCCGTAAGTCTGGACCCATAGGGATTTATAATATATTTTTTTATGTTATTATTATTATTTTATTATTATTATTTTTTTATTATTTTTTATTATGATTTTTATTTGTGGGGCCACTTGAAAGCCAAAGTGTACGAGGTCAAACTTCAGAACATTTTCCACCTTAAAGCACGCATTGTGGAGGCGTGTCAAGAAATTTCTGCGACTGTGATTCAGAAAGTGCTGTCGCAGTGGAGATTGCGTCTTCAACTATGTGTGCGACACAACGGCGGACACTTTGAACAGATTATGTAATAAATTTTTGGACTATTTTGTAATTTTATTATTTTTCCCTATGGGTCCAGACTTACGGGACACCCTGTATGTATATATATATATATATTATATATATATATATTAAGAAAAATAATAATAATGGGGTTTTGCTGGGCTATGTCGTAGCCAACGTCGCACAGTGCCACAAATGGGTTAAAAAACGGTCAAAAAACAAAAATAACAAATTTAAGTAAATTCTATTAAAACCATTTCCACGTCAAAATAAAACACTTCTACTTATAACTGATTTAAGTATTTGAAATTTTATTCTCTTACATTAAGGCAAGAAAAATCTACGAAATAATATACATTGTCTTAAAATATCTTGGAGGGGACAAAATATGTTTGTTCTAACAACTTACTTGAAGTTACTATATCACAAAAAATTGTCTGTAGTTTCATGTTCTGCTTAGTTCTATTGAAAGAATAAACAGTTTAGAACATTTTCATGCATATTTTTTTATTGAAAACTAAAAAGAGAGCATTAATTAAAAAAACTATGGCAATATCATAGACTACAGATTAAATTGTTATCTAGAAAATGTGTAAAATTAACAAAACAAAAAATGGGGGATTTTGGGGAATGTAATTTTTGTGTTAAACATTAATGCAACCTTTAAGTAAATCAAAGAAACAAAACTTTTTTGCGACTATTTGCGACTTTGCGTGTTAGAACATGTTTTTCATGTATTAACTAACTAAGTCTGCAAGAAGAGTGATGCGTGATTCCCAGTTACAGTGTTTCAGTTTGCAGCGCCATGTTTATTCACGTTTATACATGTTTGCAAGATTGTTTGCCAGAAAAAAAACAGATCAAGTGGGATTTCAGAAAACGACTTCATTTACTGGTGGATCATCCGAAAGCAGGGGCTGGAAACACAAATGATGGAAACACAGCAAGAAGAGCTTTCCAAAATGCAGAGATATTTTCCGAAATCACAGGTGTGAACAAGAAAGTAATTGATATGCTCTATTGTATCTTGCAGGTTCTCAGTTGTCAAAACCAAGTTGACATTGCAAAATTTGAATCTTATTGTCGAAAAGCTGCTACGACTTTTGTAAATTTATATCCATGGTATAAAATTCCTGCTTCAGTACACAAAGTACTTCTACATGGAGGTTTGGTGATGAAAAATCATCTATATCCAATTGGTTCTTATTCAGAAGAATGCCAAGAATGTCTACATAAAGTAATAAGAAATGTTCGTTTCCATCATTCCAGAAAAACATCTCGACTGAATACTATGCAAGATCAAATTCATTATCTTTTAGTATCAAGCGATCCAGTCATTAGTACAGTTCGAAAAAAGAATAGAAACCCCAAATTGAGAGAGATGTCAGAAGAGGCACGTTCACTTTTAAAAGAGAGTGAAATATTAGAATTTAAATATTAGTTCTGATGAGGAAGATATGTTCTAAATATGAAGTTTTTGTAATTTTGTTTACACTATTTACACTTTTTTTCATATCAGTTGTCACACTTATTTTGGGGGAATTAATTTCATAAACTTTAAGAGGTATTACGATGTTTTTTATTTACCCCTTCTGATATAGTGGCAGGTTATCAAATAATGTTTTAAACAATAGATGTGTATAGTGATTAAAATGAAACCATACTTATTTTAGTATGTCATTTGACAAAATCTGCAAAACATAGGCCTAATTAACAATTATCTGTTTAGTATATTTTTAGTAATTTGAGAAACTTAAGAAACTACAGTAGGTCATAACCTATTGATTTGGAATATTATTATTATTTATAGAAAAATCACTCAATATGTCACCATTACATATATACAAAAGGTACTAAACGTAATTTTTTATTAAAATAAATCATAATTAAACATTTCAACTACATAAAACTAAGTACAATTGGAAAAAATAATTTTGGCCGTTTTTTAACCCATTTGTGGCACTGTGCGTCATAACCGCTTCCCTTTGTTCTGTGCGGCGAAGTTAAACGACATTGGGTTGGATAGTAATTGGATTGGAGACCGTCCAAAGCGTCCTGACTGTAGCGACCCGTGTCGGATTTCATTTAAAGATGTAGGTCCCCTCCGTCATATGACCTTAGATGTTGTGAAGTACGTTAAACAACCCAGCATTACATTGGGGTTTTCCTTTTAAGGTGTTTTGTACTAAGACCATCGATATGTTGATTAATCTACATGCACAAACAGAAATGACCCGCTGGAAGAATGGGTATATACTATATAAGGTGCTAATAGACTAGCTTCAAGTGCAACTTCCATAAATCAAATGCTATAGTTGCTGATGACTTCAACATCAATTTGCAATCTGAAGCAATTTCTCATAAATTTTTAAACGTAATGAGTTCTTTCTCTGTCATACTATTATCAAACCCACTCGAGTCTGCAACTATGGTAATCGAATAACAGAATCTACGATTGATAATATATTTGTGAATAGCAATGCCCTAGTAAATTCTGGAATTATAACCACAAACATCAGTGATCATTTTCTTTCTTACGTTATGTTCAGTAACATTGTTCAGGTTGCGGACAAAACAACTATTGATTACAGAATATTCTCAGGTTAACAAAAGAAAATTTATTAGAGCTGTAGAAAATACTCGATTTGACTGTGACAAACTTATAAATGACCCAGATCATAAGTTTCAGTTCTTTTATGACACCTTATTCCATATTTTTAATATTTGCTTTCCTTTAAGGAGAAAAAGGTAAATCTCTAGGAGCGCTCCATTTTTCAATATTAAACATACACTTATAAAACATATACCATTTGAAAGCTCACATTTTTCTGAGTCTAAAAATGTAATAATCCAAAAGTATCAATAGCAAATAAAAAGTAACTAGGTTCAAATATAAAACCCTATACCGATCAATTTGTGATGCGTGATCTTTACGTACCCCCGAGACCTAAATTATACAAATGATAATGTAATAACATATTCATGTTAGGTTAGGTTAGCGTAACAATTACCAAAAATACCATCTTACAACACAGACTGAAGATTTATAACAGCCAACCTTTATAATGTAGTTAATGACGTCACGCGTCAAACAATTAATTAAATCGTTACTTTTTATTTGCAATTGATACTTTTGGACTACTACATTTTTAGACTCAGAAAAATGTGAGCTTTCAAATGGTATCTGCTTCATGAGTGTATGTTTAATACTGAAAAATGGAGCGCTCCTAGAGATTATCCGAGAAAAACAGTTTCGCCCAAAAGTGTCTCAAATCCATGGATTACTCAAGGAATTATCACTTCAATAAAGAACAGGTAAATCATTCATATTGCAATTACAAAGCAAAATTCCTAAAGTATCATAGTGTGGGGGTTGTGAAGTTTCTCACAACCCCCCCTTGATTTTCAAATTTTTCTTTTGGGGGTTGTGGAGTTTTTCACAAAAAAAACCTCACCCTAATTTTCAAATCTTATCTGGTTCTTCTCACAAGTTTTTCTCTCCCGCAGGAGTTTAGTTAGTATAAAACGATCAGTAATACTGATGTGTCCTGTTGGAAGCCAAGGAAGTGTGGAAAGCCTTTAAAGGTATGAGGTCTTTGTAATCCTTGGCTAGAGCATGGCCGTAACTACCTATGAGGTCACCGAGGTCCGGACCTCGGTAATTATTTCCTAAAAAAAAAAAAAAAAAAGAGACTGAACCGTTCTCCGTGTATGAAACGCATATTACCGCTTTTCTTTTGAAAAGAGGGAGCGTCGAGCGTTTTGTGTTTAGTGTATAGCTTGGGTTGTGTTTGTCGATGTCATTTTGGTCTGAATTTTGCTCGTCCCGCCGCGCTCGAAAAAAATCTGGACCTCACTAATTTCTAAACCCTAGTTACGGCCCTGGGCTAGAGTATAATAGATTTGTTCATAATCTTTATCCCCAGTTATTGTGGGGTTGTCATTTGTATTTCACCATCATTATCATGGTTAATTATTATTATTAAAAGTAGACATATATATATAGGTCGTTGAAACTGTGACTGAGTATAGATAGGTTTGCCACCCTGTCATGTAACCAGCTAGAGAACCAATTATCATTATTATAGGTCACCAGTCATATTCCAGAGTTAGGTTTTTGCCCATGCTTGTTTGGCACTGATTATAGGTTGATTAACTCATGTGAGATAGGTTTGCCATAATTGTCAATGTTTATAGTTATTATTTTTTATGTTGGTTATTTATTATTTATGTGCTTTGATTTCATGAGTAAATTATGTTTTCCAGTGATCAATTATGAAGTCATGATTCCAGTTAATGTTTGTGGTTAATTGCCTGTTATGTTGTTATTATTGTGATTAATGGTGCTTGGTGCATGTAACTAATAATCTTGTGTTGTCTTGGCAACCAGTTGGGATTCAACTCGCGTGGTCCAGATTCATCAGGCTTGGATTGTGAATCCCATCCAGTGGGAGCTACGCAGTTTGTGTCAACCACTGTTGGCCACTGGATCTGCCCTGAAATCAGGCCTGTGACCCTAACCCCACTAACTAGCCAGCCAATAAAGGAATTGTAACTCAGGTCATAAAAGGGGGGGGGGTCAAGTTTGGAGGGTAGCTAGGCTGGGACAAGGGTTAACATTCTGTGCAAGTCATTTCCGGTACTTGTCTCCCACTTGTTTTCTATCCTTTCTGCCAAATCTCACAATTGGAGGGTTATTGGGGTTCCAGGTGTTTTGCCAAGTGCGATTCATTGCCAGTCCTTTTGTTATGTTTATACTGTCACACTGAATAGTTGTTTATTTCAGATATAATAAAGAGAAAAACCCGAGTAGTTTACTTCTATTAGATCTACCTTTGAATTCTAGCCCTTTCTTGGACCCTGAGTGGTTGGGTCTCCTACTCAGTGGAGAGTCAGATTGCGACACCTGCACTAGGGGAAGTCCTTTACAGTTAATGTGCGAGTCAGACCTGAATAATCTGGAAATAAACCACTGACCAGAGAGGCATTCCTAGATACCAGAGGAGATTACATCTTTGCCCAGTCGCTTGACTATTCCGAACCCAGAAACGTGAAAAGGTGCTGGGTGGTTCGACAAAACAGATACTTGGGGACTACGGCCTACGCCGCCACCGCAGCAATACAATATACTCAATACAGAAACAAATTAACTAAAATAATCAAAATTGCAAAATATAACTATTATTATCAATTTTCCAAACAAAGGAGACACGAAAAACATTTTGACAACCATAGTCTTCTCGGAAAACAAATTAAGAAAAATTCAATAGAGAAATTAAATGTTGATAATAAAGAAATTAATGATGATACTGCTATTGTAGACTCTTAAAATATATATTTTACTTCAATAGCGAATAAACTTCGCTCATAATTACTAAATAATGATCACTCACCTCGAGAGTATATGCCACCCATCCCACTAAATTCATTTTCTTTTGTTCCTGCTACCTCTACTGAGGTCTGGAATATTATTGGTAAATTAAAAAATACAAAAAATAACAACATTTCTGTACCTATATTGAAACATGTTAAAGATAAGATATCTGTAACTGGCTAAAATTATCGATCAAAGTATTTCCAAGGAAATATTCCCATGCTAAAAACTTTTTAAAGGGGGTGATCCTACACTAGCAACAAATTACAGGCCGGTGTGTTCATTACACTGGGGAACAAATTTCAAATTTTTGTCTATTGAATTAGATTTGACAGTTACTTCTAGGTAATTTGGGTGCGCTGAGCACGAATTTTTACTCGGTTTTGCTCTATCAGGTCCTGATTTTGCTCAACACCCCTCCTCTTTCGTCGTATTCATAAAAAGGTTTTTTTCTCAATACTCGGTCTTTTTGCAGTTACACATTATGCAACTAGGTTTTTATCTAGGTATTTGTACCTATTGTTATGGTATTGTTGTTTTATGTATGTTTTTATATGTAACACCCTAAAAATATTTTTAATTTTGTCATTTTTAACCCATTTTAATATTAGTAAATTAAGCTAAAAATATCATAGAATTCTAAAATTTTCTCGAGCGTTCCTGTTCTCTGTAGAGTATTCTAGAGGGACAACTAAAATGTCAGTCAGTCAGTCAGTCAGTCAGTCAGTCAGTCTGTCAGTCTGTCAGTCTGTCAGTCTGTCAGTCTGTCTGATTTTGAATTGGCATATGATTTAGTGAGTAATTTTGTCATCGTGATTTAATTAGACGTAATTTATATTGTACCTACTCATCCGTGTTTCTAGTTTAATTTCATAGATTGTAAGTACCTATTTAAACTAATTTTTGTGTTTATATTTCAGATTTTCTTAAATTTATATGAATTAAGGGCTTTAAATACCTTTACAAATTGGCAGAACAATCAAGCAATATGTCATCAAGCACTAGAAAGTTCAAATGCAAAAACAACCCTGATTCCTTCTGTTTTAAATGTGGAAATTTTACACTTCCACATCAACGAGCAAATATAACTGACTTCGTAAAAAGAGCTTACTTAGCTTATTTTGGCATAAAACTGGGGGACCAAGATAAATCGTGGGCTCCACATAAAGCCTGCACTATATGCATTGAAAGACTGCGACATTGGACGAAGGGTTCGGATTCAAAAATACCTTTTGGAGTTCCGATGGTAAGTTTATGATTTCATAAAACTACGTAATTTAATCACTAGTATACTGTAACTTACCTAAATGTAATTGTAACTTAGGTACATAAACAAAAATTTACAGAAAATGTTTATAAGAATCTCAAATATTGCATAAGGTTGAAACACATAGAAATGTTAAATGTTTGGGTGATAACTTTTGATAAAATTCATAAAAACAAGTCTCTCGTCGCTTTTGTTAACGCTTTACAATTTTTTTTCCATATCAGGTGTGGCGAGAGCCTACTAACCACGAGACCGATTGCTACCTTTGCTTTGTCAAGACTTCGGGCTTCACTAAGAAAAATAAACATTGTATCGAGTACCCAAATTTCGACACCGCGATACGACCTGTGCTACATTCAAATGAGATCCCCATTCCAAAATTTAAGGGTCTGCCAACTCAAGAATTAGTTGAAGATGTTCCTGAAAATATTGTTATGCACTTTGAGGAGTCAGACACCGATTTTGACCCCAGCGTATTTGAAAGTCAAAACGATCCGCAAAAGTTTAACCAGGCCGAGTTGAATGATCTTGTAAGGGATCTAAATTTGCCAAAAAAGGCTGCGGAAATTTTAGCTTCAAGACTTAAAGAGAAAAACTTGCTTACTTCAAACACATACATTTCATTTTACAGAAAAAGAGAAGAAGAACTTGTTAAATATTTTAGAACAGAGGATAGTTTAGTATATTGCTGCGACATAGTTGGTTTGTTAAAGAAGATGGGGGTTGAGTCTTACGATGCAAATGATTGGCGCTTGTTTTTAGACAGTTCGAAAAGAAGTCTTAAGTGTGTGTTGTTGCATAAT
Organism: Bathynomus jamesi; assembly: GCA_023014485.1. Classification (NCBI taxonomy): domain Eukaryota; kingdom Metazoa; phylum Arthropoda; class Malacostraca; order Isopoda; family Cirolanidae; genus Bathynomus; species Bathynomus jamesi. Next base: position 264,279 of record JAJOZX010004043.1, read on the forward strand.
GGCAATCTATACGGCTCGATACCGATTGGGCACTCAACAAAATTAAAAGAAAAGTATGAACATATAGAAAAGGTTTTAAATCTTATCAAATATAGGGAGCACGAGTGGATCATATGTGTTGACTTAAAAATGGTTAATTTTCTGCTAGGACAACAAGGAGGGTATACTAAATATCCCTGCTTCCTTTGCTTATGGGACAGCAGAGCCAAGGAAGAACATTATTTCAAACAAATCTGGCCAGCACGAACATCACTTACTGTCGGAGAAAAAAACGTAATTAATCCACCTTTAGTGAGCAGAGATAAAATCATATTTCCTCCTCTGCATATAAAACTAGGCCTCATTAAACAATATGTAAAAGCTTTAGATACGAACGGCGAGTGTTTCAAATACATAACTTCAAAATTTCCAAGTTTAAGTTATGAAAAAATCAAGGCGGGAATTTTCGACGGTCCACAAATAAGAACAATGATTAAAGACAGCAATTTTCCTAATGTCATGAATGAACGCGAAAAAAATGGCTGGTTCTCATTCGTGGACTTGATAGAAAACTTTTTAGGCAATTATAGGGCAGATAACTACGAAGAAATCGTAAAAAAACTTTTAAGGGACTACAAAGAGTTAGGTTGCAATATGAGCATAAAAATGCATTTTTTGAATAGCCATCTTGACCAATTTCCAAGTAATTTAGGTGATGTAAGTGACGAACAAGGGGAGAGATTCCACCAAGATATCAAAATTATGGAGGAACGGTACCAAGGCCGCTGGGATTCCCACATGATGGCTGATTACTGCTGGTGCTTGAAAAGAGACCTGCCATCAACAAGCAAATACGCTAGAAAGTCTTACAAAAGAAAATTTTTGCCACAGTGAAAGCTTCATATCTGTTTGTTTTTTTATTTTAAGTCATTTCTATCGTTATAATGTAATTTTACTGTAGTTTGAACTGCTTGTATTCATGAAACTTGAAAAAAAAATTTAACACATGACTTAATTTTTTAGTCCTAATTTGAAAAATCTGGAAAATGGCACATAGGCTGTCGACAAGAATCAGGACCTGATAGAGCCAAACCGAGTTGAAATTCGTATTCAGCGCACCCAAATTACCTAGAATCAAGTGTCAGATATCATTCAATAAAATACGTGTTGCCCAGTGTTATCTGTATTCAATAAAGTTTTCGAAAAAATTGTAAAAAGTAGAATGCAGCGATATTTAGAATCCTACAATTTATTATCTCTAAATCAATATGGATTCCATAATAATAAAACAACGGAAATGGCTATTTTAAATCTTATGGAAAATGTAAATATAGCTAAAGAGAACAAAGAAATAATGATATCCATATTTATGGATTTGAGTAAGGCGTTTGATGTAATAGACCATAATATTCTACTTAAGTTATATTGTTACGGCTTCAGAGGAGCAATCAGTGATTGGTTTAGAAGTTATTTGTCCAATAGATATCATTTTGTATCAGTAAATAAGATTTGCTCGACTAAAGCGCTTGTTAAACATGGTGTGCCACAGGGTCAGTTCTGGGTCCAGTTATTTTTATTATATAACAACGCATTAAATGGTATCTTTGTCGTCCAAAAACGAACAATAAGGTTATTATCTGATGCTGATTTCCTTGATCATTCTATTTCATTAGTTAAAAAGCTGAACCTACTAAAGCTCAGTGATGTAACCAAACTGGCACATTTTATTTTTATTTACAAGTGTAAGAAGAAAATCATTAATTTACAATGGTAAATAGATATTTTGTAACTCATCAAGAAATCCATATGTATCAGACCAGAAATAGATCAAAGCTTGTTATACCTCAATTTAGATTGTCTTCATCTCAAAACCTACCCATTTTCATTGGATTGAAACTATGGAATGGCTTAAATGCCGATATAAAAAATATTGTGAATGTAAATTTATTTAAAACCAAGTTGAAATCCCGATTAATAATGGCATACTTACAAAAATCGAGGCTTAATGTCCATTACTATTGTTTACTAATTAATTTCTCGTGTGTAATCTAGTATTAAAAACGCATTTCTTGGGATTGTTCAGTTATTATCCCTCGTGCATAATATTGGTTTCTTTGTATGGTATTGGTATAATGCCTTCAGTGGTGATCTTGCATTTGTCATGTCAAGTAGTGATAATTTAAGATTAATACATGCTTTTACGATTTATTAATAATACTTATTTACTTATTTATTTATTTTGTATTAATTAATAACAAGTAGCTGTTTATTTTTAATAAGAGCCCAGTAAAGCCTAAAGCTTAAGAACCAAATTAAATAAAATAAATAGTCAAGTTTCACAATTATTCATGTCATTGTAAATTGTAAAACGAATGTATTATTTTATTATTAATAATAAAGGTTATTCAATTAAAAAAAAAAGTGCAGGTTCAGAAGGAGGGAAGCCTCCTCAGTCTCTCATTAATTAAATTATAATTCGGAAACGTTATTTATTTTAAGTTAGGAAAAATAAACAGTATGGCCGGGTTTTTTTTTTTTTTTTTTTGTTAACGTACTTCATACATCAATGACTCAACCACTCTTGTAATAAATTCTTTATAATTGAAGTACTTTTGAGTACCTTCCTAAAAGGCTTCTTATGCAAGTACAGAAAGGGGCGAACACCGTAATTGTCTGCGCAGTTCAGATGTGAATGGTGGGGCATTATTCCACCATATACATATAAAACATTAACTGAGTCAGTCACGTCGCCCCATGCTATGCATGAGCACTATTATTCACATAACTTAAGACTTCATTTAACATCTGATCACTAACAAAGAAAAATCTATTAATTTTATCACACATTCTCTCCAAATCCACAAATATCTACACATTATGCACGCTTTTCTTTTTATCACAGTTTCGTAGTTGGCTGTCTGTCTTGTTGCGCACACTTTATCTGCCACTCTTATGCCTCCCTAAATCAGTCTTGTTCATCGTGTATGTGTGCCCTTGTATGTGCGTGTTTTAATAGTTAATTTAAAATTTAAAGTATTTAGCTACTGAAATATAGTATGTGAAACACATCACCTACTTACACATGCGCGCACACTACAGATGAGTTATTATGAATTAAAGAAATAATGGAAGAAATTATTTTTAAAAAAATTGAATGGAATCTTCATAAATAAATAAAAAGCACAGATTAACAGGGTTGGTTCATTTAAATCACTGATTTAAATCAGTATATGAATAAAAATAAAAAACGATAAAACGCGAAAAAATACTAAATAATCACTACAGCATAGGTAATACATGAAAAATGGTAATGAATTTTGGTGTTTATTTTTCAATAAAACAAGGTTATAGAATTTACTTGTAGTTCTATTGATTATACTGACAAATTAAGATATTCGTAACCTTTTTTAAATATTAATTAAAATCATAATAGCCACTGGCCTAAAGTGAATAAACATTTGTAAAACATATTTATTATTTCTATAAAGCATCAATAATTAATTTAAATTTTTATTCCACTGATTTGATATAAAACAAATATTTCATTTCTAGAAGACATTTAAAGTCATCTGGTCATGATAGTTTAATTTGCTGACCCAAAGCAAAGAATTATGGAGTTAAAACTTAAATAAAAAATACATATATATTTCTAAAGTGTGGTGGAGCTCTGACAGCTGTGCAATTTCAACAGGATAGCACAAAGGAGTTTCTGATAAACATGTCACAACATGGTATACTATCTTTTTAGAATACACTAGAGCAGTGGTGGCCTGGTGGGCACAGTTTTCAGTGTCAAGGGCGACTTTCGGAGCTATTGAAGAATAGGGACCCCAGCCTTCTTTAGTTAGGCTTATAAGGCTAACTAACGAAAATATCACGACCTAACCTAACCAATCGTTAGGGTAACTGTACGCCCTTGACGATTGGTTAGGTTAGGTCATGATATTTTCGTTAGTTAGCCTTATAAAGCTAACTAAAGAAGGCTGGGGTCTCAATTCTTCAATAGCTCCCGACTTTCAATCTAGAAATTTACGGACAGGCTACTAATATAATATATATCAAGTTTATATATATATATATATATATATATATATATATATATATATATATATATATATATATATATATATATATATATATACAGTATAGTATATATATATATATATTATTTATTATATTTTTTTTTCGTTTCAAAGTATGACCGCTCATGGCCACCAAAAGAAAGGTGGATAGCAGAGCGAACACAGGACGAAGACTACGGAACAGCTAACGGAAATGAACAATAGACGGGAGGAGGAGGAGGGGGGGAAAGCAGAAAGATCATAGCGGAGTCACAGCCGGTAAAGAAGTTGGGAGCGAAAGAGGAAGGAGAACAACCCGGTTACCGAAAAGTAGGGACCTTCAGATAGAATAGCGCCAAGCCTATCACAAGGCCCGACGCTCTCAAAAAGGGAAAATACTCTGCGCAGCGCAGAGTAAAGCGGACACTCCACCAGGAGGTGGGCAACTGTAAGTGAGACGTTACAATGGGACATCGGGGCACCCGATCCCCGGCCATCAAATAGCCATGGGTCAGGTGGGTGTGGCCAATACGAAGGCGGGCCAGAGCCACCTCCTTATGGCGCGACCGATGGAAGGAAGAGGCCCAACATCCCAATTTGGGTTTAATCTTGCAGAGTTTGTTATTTGTAGCGCCATCCCAGCGACTCTGCCACCGGGAGCGCAAAAACCTACGGAAGCCAGGGATATAATCGGAAAAGGGGAGGGACACGGGTGAAACCTGTAGTCGGCACGCGGAACGGGCAGCTCGATCGGCAGCCTCATTTCCAGCCACGTTAACATGTGCAGGGACCCAGCAAAATACCACCTCCTTGCCACCAAAAGCGACAAGGATATGGCACAGTAGCTGGATTCGTCGGACCAGTGGGTGGACAGGGTCAAAACACTCCAGGCCATCCAGGGCACTGCGGGAATCCGAATAGATGACAAACGACCCATCCGGATGCTCCCGCACCACCTCCAGAGCGCTCAGAATGGCATAGAGCTCCGCCGTGAAAACGGAAGCCTCATCAGGGAGACGGGTACATCGGGGAGCAAGGGCAGACGACTGGGGAACAGCCGCGGCCCCAACGCCCCCGACGACCTCGAGCCATCTGTGAAGACCGCAACACATGCAGAGTGACACGCTGCATGCTGAAGGAACAGAGACCGAAGCAAGGCAGAGTCAGAATCGGCCCTGCGAACGGGGCGCAACGCCCTACAGCACGCAACAGGGGTGCTCTCCCAAGGTGCAACACCCCTGAAAGAGACCGGTATAACGGATGGAGGAGGAGTGCCCATACCATCGAGGAGGGAGGTCACCGTGTCGGTGAAATACCAACCCCCATCCCGGCAGAACGCCCTCTCAACCACCTGGAACAGAGGAGAGTTGGGAAGACGGAGAATCCGGAGATAGTGCTTGGCAATGAGGAACGACCTCCGATCCTCCAAGGGAGGGATGTCGCACTCAACCTGCAGACTATCAACCGGAGAGGAGCGGAAGGCGCCAGATGACATGCGCAGTCCTCTAGAGAGGACCGGATCCAGTATCCGAAGGGCCGTACGGGAGGCGGAGCCATACACCACACTCCCATAATCTAATTTTGACTGTACCAGGGACACGTACAAACGGAGGAGTGTCCGCCTATCCGCGCCCCATGTAGTATGCGACAGATGTCCCAGCAAATCCAGGGTACGTCTTGTAGACTCGCGCAGCCGGCGAAGGTGGGGAACCCAGCTCAAACGGCTGTCGAAAACCATACCCAGGAAACGTACTGATTGAACGAGGGCCAGAGGCTGACCCCCGAGTGTAAGATTAAAGGCCGGGACGGCGCCGGATCCCCGTCTCCTCGACGGAAGGAAGGCCACACACGAAGTCTTCGGGGAAGACAGCGTAAGGCCCACCGACGACGCCCAGCGTTCAACCCGATTGACCGCGAGTTGGACTTGCCTCTCCACGAGGGGGGACTCGTCCCCGCGGCATAGACAGCCAGATCGTCGGCATAGATGGAACAGCGCACCGAGGGCGGAAGGGCTCCCGGTAGCGCAGACATGACCAGATTGAAGCAGGAGACGCTCAAGACACCCCTGGGCACCCCCTCCTCCTGAACATACAGGTCAGATAGGGCCGCCCCATTACGGACGCGGAAAGTGCGACGGCAGAGGAAGTACGAAGAAATGTGGGCAAAAAGCCCACAAAACCAAGAGACTTCAAACGGTCCATGACAACTCCCCGACGGGTCGTGTCATAGGCCTTTTGGACGTCGAAAAAGACGGCCAGAACAAGATTCCGGCGGGAAAAGGCCTCCCGTACATCATGACCAAGGAGGAGAAGGGGGTCCAGAGTACCCCGAAATCGACGAAAGCCATACTGGGTCGGGGGTATAACCCAAGCGACTCCAGTGTAAAGAAAGTCGGACGGCCACCATCTTTTCAAGGCTTGCATAAGCAGCTCGTCAAGGCAATAGGCCGATAGCCCGCCACCTCCGCCGGATCCTTCCCCGGCTTAGGTATCGGGACCACAATCGCCTCCCTCCAACGGGAAGGGAACGACCCCTCAACCCACACCCGGTTGAAAAGATCCAGCAAGAAGTGTAGTGCCATCGGGTGCAGATTCCAAATAAAGTCATACGGAATGTCATCAGGGCCAGGGGCGGAAGAACGACGGGTTGCCAAGGCAGCCCGAAGTTCCCGCATCGTAAAGAGACGGTTATAGGGCTCGTTCCCAGGCGGCGGGAACGTAACATCAGACAAAAGACGATCCGCAGCTGAAGGCGAACGGAAAACCGCAGCAAAAGCACCGGCCAGCCGATCGGCCACAGCAGCAGGATCCGAAAGGAAGCCGTCCCCGTCCCGAAGGACAGGGCGACTAGCAGGAACCGGCTTCCCCTCGATACTACGTACCTTCTGCCACACAGTAGCAGAAGGGGTAGACGAGGAAATGCCGGACACAAAAGCACGCCAAGAGGCCCGCCGCATATCAATCAAGTGGTCCGTGCGCCGGGTGCGGTGGAAGCGGTGCGTTGCCCTCTTCCTCTCACACACCGCCTGATTACATGCTGGAGTCCACCACGGGATGCTACGCGTCCGCGGGTTACCGGAAGATCGAGGGATACAGTCCTCCGCGACGCCCATCACCACCCGTTCGAAGAACTCCAAGCTCTCATCCACAGAGCCAAAGCTCAACACCGAACGGGCAATGACGGAACGAGCTCTGAAGGATGGCCAGTCAGCCCGCGCAAGGCACCACCTCGGTCGAAACGAGACACCCGGCTGCGGTCCGACCGGCTCAAGACAGACTGGGTAATGATCACTGCCATAAGAGTCCCCCAACACCATCCACGAAAAATCGAGTAAGGCATCGAGGGACACCAAGGAGAGATCAATACAGGTAGATGAACCCGTGGGTTCGTGGAAGTAGGTAGGTTCACCGGAATTGAGGCACGCGAAGGAAAGTTCCTCCATTAAGGAGAGCAACATACCAGCAACATTAGTCGACCGGACATCTCCCCAAGCCGGGTCGCGACTGTTAAAGTCCCGAGGAGGAGAAACGGTCGAGGCAGTTGCAACACCAACTCGCGAACCGCGTCGCGAGAAGGAGGGTCATGAGGAGGAATATAAATCGAGCAGGCAGTGTACTGGCGATCTAAAAAGAGCCGCACAGCCACAGCCTGCAAGGAAGTACGAAGAGGCACACCGCGAGGGTAATGAATGATGTACATAAATCGCCGCACCCCGCCGGCGTGTGTGCTCATCCGGGGTGCAAGGGAAACCAACATAGCCAGAGAGACGAGGGAGCCCCCGCGCAGCCAGGATAGTCTCCTGGAGACAAACACAGGAAGGCCGCTCGCTCTCCAGCAGGGAGGCAAGGTTCTCCCAGTTAGCTAAAAGCCCCCTACAGTTCCAATGCAAAATGGAACTGTAAGGGGAAGTGGCATTATAAGAAGCAGAGAAATAGCCACGGACCAAGCTGAGCAGCAAACTCAACGGTCCGTAACCAGGGACGGAATCGGCTTCCCCGACTCACCCCGAACGGGGGGGTAGGGGCCACCGACCCGCAGCTGCTTCACCGTAGTAGAACGAGTGGTGGAAAGTGGAACAGGGAGTTCAGAGGGGGGCTCCCCTGAGGGGAGAGACGACGAGACGGGCCCAGCCGAAACCCCCGACTCCCCACCAGAGGGGGGCCGGGAGAACCAGATGTTCGAGGGCTCGTCACACCAGACAAGTGCTGACGGGGGGGGGAGGAAAGGTCCACCACAGGTGGGAGAGGTAGATCCAGGAGAGAGACCCGACCACTCTCAGCAGGAGCCGAAGGGAGAGAGACTCCATGAAGAAGGGCCAGGCTCCTCTCGACCGGGTCCACCATGGGAACCGAGTCAGTAATCGAGGGTGTCATGGGGCGGTGTACCTCAACCGACACCCGGACACTAGTCGGGGCACCGGGAGGTGACGCCTCACCAGCCCTCCGTATAGGGGGAGGAGTCCCGAGCGGATCAGGAGCGGCGCGCCGCTTCCCCTCCGGTGAAGAAGGGGAAGCAGGGCGAGCAGCAGTCATGATCGGGTCTGGAGGACTCCGACTCCGACCACGGCGACGCTTCCTCCTCCCCTTCGGGGCATCACCTTCCCCACCCGAGAGATGAGTAGGCAAGGATCCAGACCCCAAGGCCGGAGAGGGAGAAGGGGCACTAGTAGGCAGGGAATCAGATGGGATGTCTGAAAGTGAGGCAGAGGGACAAGAAGGTCCCGCGGCGCCAGGAGGACCATCACACCCCCGGAACTTCCAGGGGCACCACTCGGTAGGCGCCGGGGTAGCACGGGAGGGGCCCGAGGACCCGCCAGGGCCAAGAGCCGCAGCATAGGACAACCCCCGCCGCGGCTCCCGGTCACGGACCCTATCGCGCGCCTCCCGCGCACTAAGGAATTCGGTAGTCCTTAAGGACCGCACCTCGAATTCAAACTTGAAAACGGGGCAGTCCCGAGAGGAGGAAGGGTGGGCCCCTGAACAGTTCGAGCACCACGGGGTCTTCGTGCACGGGGTAGGGTGCGCAGGCCCACCGCAGCGGACACATAGCTTACCCTCACGGCGGCACGCAGAGCTAACATGGCCGAACCGGGTCAAGCACATACGGTCGCACCGAAAACTCACACGACCGGCGATCACCCACGCCCCAGAACACCTGGGCCGGAGGCACAAGGGAGTCAAAGGTCAGGAGCAGACGAGCGGACGGGGTAAGAGCACCATCCCGGCGCGACGAAAAGCGGAAGACCTTCGTTACCCCCTGGGGGGCAAGATCCTCCTGCAACTCGCCAACCGGGATTGACAGCAGACGGGAAGCGAAAATGGTGCCCTGACAACTATTCAATTGCGGATGGGGAGTCACAGAAACTCTGCAACCCAAAACATCCTGCAACTGTAGAAGGGACTCAGTCACCCCCGAAGAACGGGACTTCAAAAGAAGAGACCCATCCTTCAGAGGGCGGATATCATAACGACAGGGAACCCCCACCGTCTTAAGACGCTGAAACACCCGTTCCGAGTTGCCCGGAAGGGAGCCAGCGGAAGGGCGAGAACAAGGAACCTGTCCACCGGACAGAAATTGACAGCAGGGACAGGTCCATGTGTAACGGTAACCGAGAGTGGGCGAGAGAACGAGGGCCGCGAAGACCCCGCCCTACGGCCACCACGAGTCCGGCCACGAGAGCCAGACGCCGCAGAGGACGAGGGGGGCCATACGGCTTTAAGGTCAATCCAGCGGAGGCAGAGGCCGCTGAACGACCAGAAGTAGAAGTCTTATCCAAATCCAAGGGCGGGCCAGAGTCGTCAACAGGAGGGGATTGAAGTTTTGAAATTGAACCCATAAACAATAGCTTTACAAAAAAGACAGCCTCGGACCCAAGGCAATGCACCATCCGCCGCTGCATCCTTCAAGGCGCAGGCCCAACGTCCCGGGTAGCCCGCCCCCCAACCTGACTGTCGTTTTAAAAACAGCAGATTGGCTCTACGGAGATTTGTCCGTTAAGGGCCTAGCAAAGACCCAATCCAGACGCAGCAGCGGTCCGGGCGCCCGTACCGTCCCCAGAGCACGGCTCAGCCACGGAGCGATGCCCCCCGGCGGGTGCACCCGATGACCCCAAGGCTGCAAAATACAAACAGAGGGGGGGGGATACTACAATTGACAGAGGCTCAAGACCGAGTCAAGACAAAAAAATTCCGGAAGAGACGGAAAAAAGGGGAGCAAAAAAAAAACGCAACTAGGTAACTCTTCGCCCACACCCCGCGAGGAGTTGAGGAAACCCCAACAACCCACGAGGTGTACGAGCCCCCTCGGCCCGGCAAGCCGGAGTACCTAATCGAGGGGGATATATATAATTTAGAAATATCTTATAAAAGGGCATCGGTTGAGGTGAAGCAAAAATATGAAGAATAAGATAGTTTTATCGCTTAAATTCCAAATTAACAATTATATATTTATTCATTTTGACATTGTTTTTCGATTTGATGTTTCATGCTTGAAAATGTTGATTCGCACAAATATGTTGATGCAGAATATGCATTCAGTATTAATGCAATTTTCTTGATATTTGGAAAGAATGATTTTGAATAATTACAAAAAGTGAAGTCGGGTCTGTAATATCAATCAGAAATGGCCTCGAGGGCGACTCCAAACCTTTCCGAAGGCGACTAGTAGCCCGCGAGCGACCGAATGCCCACCCCTGCACTAGAGTATATATGTATAAATAAATATGCCAAAAAATATGTTCTCAAATGGGAATAAGGAGAAAAAATCAATTAAATGAAGAAACACACAAAAGGAATGATGTACAGTATATAAGTCCTCATATCCTAACTTGCAATTTTACAGAACTTTACATTTCTTATCCAACCTCAAAGACGATTTAGCTGTTTAATTAAATAGCTAATACAATAATTTGCTTCAATTACTTCGTTATTAGTGCTACAGGAACTTATAGGAATGAAAAGGATCTTTTATGACTTGTTGTTTCAGTGTATCTTAAACATGGAGTAAAATTAAAATAAATCTGATTTTTTTTCCCCTAAATAAAAAAATCAACCCTGCAGACAATAGATTAGGGATTACTCCCATTGAAATTTGTGACGGTTAGAAAGTTACGAGTAGTATCAGATTTTCGTGTAGGCTGTTTGATCCGTTTGACTTAATAGTGGAAGTTTAAATGCCTAAGTGTGCTGTTTGGTTTGAAGTTCAAAAATTCTGTTGAAAATAGCTTTTATTTCAAGATCCGTTTTCTCGTTGTATCAGTTGCTCAGAGAGACAAGCACCTACTCTGCACCAAATTTTACAAGCTGGAAGTTTGTCTCGTGATGAGCTGTGAATTCATTTGGTACTCAATTTAAGCCCAGAATCCTGACGAAAATTTTTTTAAATGTTTATTATAAGTACAGGCCGCCCTACTTTTTTATTACGAAAAGTTTGTTACTCATCATATTTTTATTATCTTTTATTAAAGATTATTAAGAACAATATGCAAAAGAAACTTAAAAATGCTGGGCATCCAAAATTAGGGAAAAAAAAATGAAGTGCCAAGTAGTCTGAATTGAGTGTGTAATGAAGTCGGAAGTAGCTGAAAAGAATATAATGTAATGGGGTTGCTTCTCGATAGGCATTTGCTCAAATTCGGTGTACGACACGTTGTTTCTCACTCTCTCCAACTACACCAGCCATCGTCACCTTCAGTTATTGATCTGAAATCACAATGAAATTATCGATTAAAACATGTATAACACATCTACTTTGGCAGTCCAGTAAAGTTTGCACCCTCTAGCAAAAGTTTATGCACAACTCCATACATACACAGATACCCAACCTGGCTACATCTCACAGTATTGATAAGCAATGTAGTTTTCTATATTATGCAGGTTTTGTGTGCCAACTTTAGGTTACTTTTTCGAAGTTTTCATAGCCTCGGATGTTCTTTCATTAACAAGGTGAACTCCTTTGGCCCAGGTATTCTGCTTTGAAGGAATCTCTTTTTGTTTGATAAATAATTAACTTGGCCCCAAGGAAGTAGATAACTTTCCTAGAGTCTTCTCGCTTCTATGAGTTTCGGGAGCTTCTCTATGAGTTTTGCGAGCTACTTCGCATACGTCATCATTGACGAAGATGGTCGATTCTTTCGGTTTTCTTCTGTTTTATTAGTATGAAATCTTTGAGTTTCATCCACACACATTACTTTTATAGCTGTGGTGGACGGCCTAGATTCACTCATTTCTTTTACTAGGTTTATTTATTAAAGTCAGGAACCATAGGTAATAAGTAATTGTTCGACGGTCAGCTGAACATCTAGTAGAATGCTATCCGGCTGATCTGGAGAAAGAGCTGGTAACAGAAGTTGTGCAGTTCGCTGCCCTAATGGAACTCACCGAAAGTGAAACAGAATCCCAGACGGAACGTTGAAGACGTGTAACAGATTTTATCGGCATATGAACACAAACGAACTGAAAGGAACATTCCCAAACAAGGAAATAGCAATGAGAATATACCTGTGTATGTTTGTCAGTCACGAACTGTTCTGGTGAACGTTCATTCTCGAAACTCAAACTGATCAAAAATTACCTTCGCTCCACAATGGGCCAGGAGCGCCTTTCGTCCCTGGCGCTGTTTTCCAAACGCAGTTTTCCAAACAAAAAGCCAGGAAACGTCCTATGTAATATTCATTACAAATCTACACTATGTACAGTACATTAAGCTGTACAGTTTAGTTGTTTATTAAGTGCATTACAACTGTGTAGCTGTTTATTAAGTGCATTACAATAACTGTGTAGATGTTTATTAAGTGCATTACAATAACTGTGTAGATGTTTATTAAGTGCATTACAACTGTGTAGTAGGCTGTAGCCTACTAGTGTAGCTGTATACACTGTATGTGTACATAGTTAAGTTATAGTCTTTAATATCACATTAATAAGCCGAATGGCTTCCGCATGTTTTGTGCGTGTTAAAAAATATATCTGTTATGGCCCCTGGCCATACAGAAAAAACAAGCATGCAAGCTGTGCAGTCTTAAGATAATGGCACCACCATTGAAGAAGAAATGGGTGTGTGTGTGTGTGTAATATATATATATATATATATATATATATACACACACACACCTCGTTGCGGTTTTGTGCGTCGGTCTCTCTTCACACGAAGGTCAAGCTGGTGGCCCCGCCTCTAGATCTGGCTTGGTGGAAGAGCGAGTTGTTCTCTTGCGCTCTCCACCGCACATAGCCAGGTACAGCCGGCTCATCTGGTACCGTCTTGAGCCAGGCATCTAGTCTTCTCTTGAAGACTTCAAATTTGACCCCTGTAATGTTTCTGAGGTTCTTAGGAAGCTGGTTAAAAAGTCTTGGCCCCCTGACAGCCAAGCTATTTTCCCTTCAGTGTTGAGGAGGTCCCTTGTCTGGCCTTTAATTTGGGAACACTACATATTCTGCCTTTCCTATTATCCAGCGTTGTTTGGATGGTAATTGGTTTTAGTTTGAGGTTTGGTACCAGTTTTTCGATAATTTTTCCATCTCTTCTTTCCAGGGAGTACAGATTTAGTTTACGTAGTCTTTCCCAGTAGTTGAGTTCTTTGCAGCCATCAATCTTGGCTGTGAAATGTCTCTGCGTTTCTTTTATATATATATATATATATATATATATATATATACACACACACACCCTTTCAACCAGTGGTGTAGTGCTAAATAAAGAAGTGAGGGAACGCATTTTGAAAGTGTTACTCAGATGCGGGGGGGGACAATGGCGAGCGCGGCGAGCCCATACAGCTGGGGGTCCGGGGACACTGTAAGCCCCCCGGGAAATCTTTTGAAATCTGACCAATTTCAGGGATATTTTGAGGTCATATGCACTGGATATTAGGATATATTCCAAGGTTGAAGATGCAGTATTTCCAGTGTCATTAGATATATGACATCCAGTACGATCAATAAAAATAGCTAACAACTGGAATGATTAACTAAAAAAAAAGCTAACAACTGGTACGCCGTGGTGACTGTTTCACCAGATCTTTATAGGCTAGCATTGCCTCAGTCGAAGCTAAAAGAAATGAAACAGGTAATGATTCTTTCTCATATTTCTTCTAGGGGTGGGAATTAAAATTTCATGACGTTAGAGATTTGTAAGTTCGGATTTATTTGAAATAGTGAGGGAACGCCGTTCCGTCTACCAAAAAAAGTAAGGGAACTCCGTTCCCACGCGTTCCCACAGCACTACACCACTGCTTTCAACCGTTCTGTGCGATGATTCCTCATTTCACGAAGGTCAAGCTTGTCGCCCTTCCTCTCGAGTTGGCCTGGTGAAGTAGGGAGTTGGTTTCTTGTACTCTCCACCTCAATAGCCAGGCACACCCGGCTCACCAGGGATTGTTCTGAGCCAGGTGTCTAATCTTCTTTCGAAGATGTCTACCGCAACACCACTCGTGTTTCTTAGTTCCTTGGGCAACTGGTTAAACAGTTTTGGTCCTTTCACAACAAAACTATTTTCCTTCAGGGTTCAAGATGTTCCCTGTCTAGCCTATAATTTGGAAACACGACACATTCTTCTTTTTCTACTTCTCACTGTTTTTTAGGGGCTAGTTCCTCCATTATTTTCCAAGTGTAAATAATGGTGTATCTCTCTTTTCTTCTTTCCAGTAAATATAGGTTTATTTCGCGTAACCTTTCTCAGTAATTTAGTTCTTTGCACCCATTGATCTTGGCTGTGAAGCTTCTCTGAATCCCTTGCAGCTGATTAATGTCTTTTTTTTGTATGGGGATATTAGGACCGAGCAGTACTCCAACTTGAGTATGATCAGTGTTTTCAATAGACGAATAGAGGAATCATTATATTCCTAGCTCTTCTTTTCAAGGTTCTCAGTATCTGCTCAGTTATTCTCTTTGCTCCGTTTACTGCTATCTTATTTTGTGTTTCAAATTTCGCATCATCAGTCAATACAACCCCTAAATCTTTTGCTCTGGAATTTCTCTGAATTTCCTGTCCATTTGGGGTATAATATTCCATGGATTTTAGGTCTTCTCTTTTTTCGTACCGTAATAGCTAAAATTTCTCGGTGTTAAACTTCATATTGTTGTCTTCCATCCACTTGTAGATTCTGTTTATGTCGGTTTGTAGAGATCCTATGTCTTCTGGGTTTCTTATTTTTCTACTGATCTTTGTGTCATCCGCAAAGGATGTTACTGTGCTGTCTCTGGTAACGTCCTCATCTATGTCAGTTAGCATAATTATGAATAGTGGAGCTAATACCGTTCCTTGTGGTACTAAGCTGAGGACCTCTGATTCTGATGAATATATTCCTTGTACTGAACGACTTGCCGCTGCTCACTAGCGAAATTATATATCCATTTCTCTACTTTTCCTGTTATTCCCATATATTTCAGTTTATGTACATATTATGATTCCATGGTCACACTTGTCGAGCACTTTGGCAAAGTCTGTATATATTACATCATAGTTTTCATTACTTTCAAGTGCATCAATAATGTTGTAGTATTCCATTAGTTGTGATACCATGAATTCTGGTCAGGTAGATCATGCCTATCATTTAATTTTTTCTGAGTTTCCAAAAAACCATAGATTTTTTCTCCAACTATTCTTTCAAATATTTTAGAAAGTTGAGATGTAAGCGACACTGGCCTATAGTTTTTGGCCTCGGATCGATCTCCTTTATATATTGGGATTATGTTTGCGCTTTTCAGGATGTCTCTATTTTCTCCCGTGTCTCGTGATCGTTTCCATATCCAATATAAGGGCTCAACGTGTGTGTATATATATATATATATATATATATATGTGTGTGTGTGTGTGTGGAATAACACTCATGAACATGTATAATTTTTGCTTCACGCGTTGTTTTTGTATGAAACAAAAATACCCCCCCGCCAGGTCTTGAACAAATCACGAGCTCTACCATCACGTTACAACGGGATAAAAGTTAACACATGTATATTTAAACGACCGAGAAACCAAACGCTTTTGCGTCCAGAGGTATTTTACGATGTTAGCCCTCCCGCACTCGAGTGCGGGAGGGCTAACATTTAATGGTGCTTGAGCTCAAAACTAAATACACAAATCAATTACACTAGTTTAACCCGTCATAGCCGCGTGTGACGTTCTCAGTGGCTTTGTACATTAATAATGATGTCAGTCAAATTAATCATACTGACATGTTAGGCCAAATTAGTTCTCTCCATTTATTTTTAATTTATTTAAAAAAAAAAAATTCCTCAGTGTTTTCACCACTTTTTCCAGCTTTTGTGCCATCTTACATGGTGTTCAAACATTCATCAATCTCATCCTTCCAATTCTTTATGGGTCATTTCCTAATTCAGAACGATGCATGCATTCATCATGAAACACTTTTTCTGTAAGGTTTGTCATACTCCACAACATCTTTTTTCGAAATTCGATAACTTTTTCTCTAAACGCCTTTCGGCCAATCACACTTCCACACGTTACTCGACTGGTTCAATACCCGAAAGATGACTGTGATAACGAACGAGCTTTTCGTACCAGTACATCGATCGGTATTAGCGTTCAAGCAACTTATCGCAAACCTCTCGCTGCATTTGCACTCAAAATACATCCGTCTGACCAGAACCGCGACTGCATTCGTCACTCACTCGCCTTAGGCAAAGGTAAATAATAAAAATGGAGGAGATGCAAAATGGCACATTTATTATTCTAAAAATGAAACTCATTCTCTCGGCCTCTTAACAAAAGGTCTATAGAATGAATATCCACTCTGATTTTGTACACAATTTTAATAGTTTTGCTTAACTTCATGAAAATAATTTAAAAGAATAAAGAGTAGATTACATTCTAGCGGTGACTTAAATCTCAGCAGTGAAACATTTTTTGCATTTTCGTTTTCTTTTTAAATGTAATAAAATTTGAGATTTAAATTCATGCTAACAGAATTGTAATTACTCACTGGATGGATTACATAATAGTTTTTTCTCCAACTATAATACAAATATATATATATATACTTTTTGATCTGTTTATTTTGTTTTCATGATTTACCTGGTTGATTCAATCTGAGGCAATTCACCAGAAAGTAAATATTAAAATGTAAAAATTTTATATTAAAAAATTATCACAGTGTTTTTAAAATTAAGAACCAGTAACTACAACCTATGAAAGATTCTGGCATAGGGACCTCACCTATGGAAACACCTTTTCACTTTATAAAAAGTAATGTATTTAAATTAAGGTAAAAGTCTGGTTAACGTATTATCTTAAACAAAAAAAATTATTTGTTTTCAAAGAATACAACCAATTAATATCTTTACTTTCTGGCAAATTACATCAACTTTGATCGCTTTTAGTTATGTTGTAACTGATCAATAAAAATGACAATAATAATAATAATATATATATATATATAATATATATATATATATATATTATATATATATAACAAAAAATTAGAAGAACTAAAATGATATACATTAAATTAAGTTAAAAATGATAAGACAGTAATAAATTAAAAAAAAATATGTATAACAAAAAATTCAAAATGCCATTTTTAAAGTTTAATTTTTTATAATCTGTGCGAGTTATTGCTCATAATTTCATATTTTTTCCAGATTTCCTAAACATATGATCTTATGATGGTACCAAGTTTCATCATAGGCAAGAAAAAATAAAATACAGAAAAATGAAATGGCAAAATTTAAAAAGGACAACAGGAAGGTAGAGTAATCTACGTACGGCAAGAGAACTCTCGCCTTCCCAACTTTCAAAATGAAAGAGAAGTTCAATTATTATTGGAATGTTTGGCGCCAGAATAAATTCAAAGTAAGCTGCCCACCAAGTTCGACTTTCGATAACGGTGAAAATTATAAATTTTTTTTAGACGGAACTCCGCTTCCATTTAGATTCAATAAGAGCTAATTTTTGCAGATTTTAAACGTGTTCTTGAAAGAAAAATCTCGCCAGCGACCTACTTTTACACGCAACAAATTAAAATTTATAGCTAGCTTTGAGTTCAACGCAAGAAAAACCCGACTGCACTTCTCTCTCTCTCTCTCTCTCTCTGTTATTTAGAAGATGAAAAAAAAAAGGGCCCCACTACGAAACTGGAAAAGAATTAGGATAAAATAATGGAAGAATAGAGATAAAAATGGAAGCACTAATAAGACCTACACTAGAAAAACCAAAAAATTTGAAGTCTTAACAAAGGAAGCATCCAATCTGAGAATTTTTTTTTTAAATGAATAATAAAATTCAATTCGCGAGTAATAAAAATTTTGCCTGAACTTTCTTTAACATTTTTACATAAAACTTGTGCACTTTATAATATTTTATTATGAATATTCTACCTATAAGTGTCATTTAATAAAATAACAAGTCATTCTGTACAGATTAAGTATTTATACAAGGCAAATTGTAAAAATTAACCATAGTGCACCACCAACGGTTTTCTTCTAATCGTAGCAGCTGAATTTCCTCGGACGACTTGCTGGCCATTTCGGGCCTCCTCCTCCCCTCTGTTCCTCATCCACGTTCCCCTTGTCATGTATCATGCATAAATAGAGAGGCAACACTGTTTTTGCCGTAGCAGCAGCAGCAGCAGCAGCACCTCCATTGTTTATTCATAAGAAAGAGTTACGCACTTTTTAAATACATTTGAATAAGGGCTGCACGATAAGTGTTCACAGAGAGTTCTGCCACCCATCAAATGCGGAGCTGCACTTCCAGTCTCTTAATAGCACTGAATGGTTCGATCCGTGGCGGTCGCGGAGGACCAACTCCATTCACACCGTATCTGGCGCATTTTAAAGTCAGAAAACCCTTTGTCTTATGCTTTAGTAACAATAGTTATTTGTAGTTGCAGAAATTAACAAAAACTCCTCCTTTATTCACTAATGGGGACCGGGGCCGCCGTGGCTTAAATGAGGATCGCCACCCTGCAATAAGAAGAGAGATATTTTCAATCAAACACCTTTTGAACTTGGGATAACGGAACGAATGACGTAATACATCAGTGATGACGACATTTCTTTACTTTGTATTATCGGTCTTCTGAGCAAAAGAATAAAAACGTTAAAGTAATTCAGATCACGATGATCTCGTTAAAGTGAGATGTATCAACTACGAATGAGATCCAAGCCAATTAACAAAGGGGGGGGGGGGGGGGGGAAGCACCCCTAACTCAGTGAGTAATACAGTTTCCCTATAAGTATAATAATAAAAACCCACTCTAATAGACAGAGTTTATTTCCACAACAGTTTCGATGCCCACTGGCATCCTCTTCGGGTGGATACAGAAAAACGAAGTGAGTTTGTGGGTAGAGTGGGTTTTTATTATCATATTTTGACCTTCACGTAGAAAAGTGAAATTTTTTGCATTCCCTATGAGTGAAGACACTGAAGTCGGGGTTCGACTCCCGATGATGCTAGTAATAATAATGCGAGAGTTAAAGCAATGGGCCGCAATAGTTGGCCTGAGTGCTGTGCCAATTTTTGGTCCTTTTCACTCATTATTATTGTTAATCAATAAGGGGAAGGGGGTTATTCCACCCCTAACCTTTCTACAGTTATTTGGTACTATTTTGAATCTAGTCAAATCTCGGTCGGATTCACCATTTCCTTATTTTATCATCCAAACGACGAAGCTAAACTACATTAACGAACAGTCTAAAACAGTAAGTGAAATTTAACCATATTGAAAAGCCCAACTTCTTCAGTAATCGTGAAAACCCTACAACCCTACGTAAGTCAAGGGTATCTAAGGAATGAATTTAAAGGTAATTTCAGGGACTGTACTTACTGGGATGTTAGGGTACGGAGGACCAACTGAGGATGGGTGGGGGAGGTGGGGAGGAGGCAGTTTAGATCCGTCTGATTTCTCCTCTTCTCTTCTTTTAAGACACGCTGCTTTAGGGTTCAAATTACGTTCTGGGAAAGAAAAAGAAAATGGGAAAGGGAAGGACGACGTCATTAAGCAGAAATTATTAAACTATTTTTATTTTCATTTTATATCAACACTATCTCAGACTATTTCATTATTCAAACCTTATTTAAAATAATTTTTTTTGGTTTGTTTCTTTGTTCAAATGTTTAACAACTTTCGATTTAGTAAATTACTATCAGATTTAATTGTTTGAACAATCAATACATTAAAAAAGTAAAAACAAAAATGATACAAATAAATTTAAATAAAGTTGCGTTAATCTGACCAAAATCATTAGTATTAAGGGGGAGATTATGAGAAGCGAAGCATTAATCATAAATGCGTAAAAAACAATAGACGTACTGGAATTGCACAAACAAAACCCATAAAATCAAACTATAAATGCCCATGCAAAGATGACAAGAAGCGAAACGACAGTAATTTTCCATTCAGAGCGAGAAGATTGAAGTTCCAGATTGTTGTTTTACGTTCTTCAAACTAGGTTAATGGAGGTAATTATACCGCATCTCCTACTGAGAATGATTAGCAATTTTTAACCAAAGCTCCTTACCAAATTTCGTCAACGTTTTCTCAATTAATGAATAACTACGATACTGACATTTAGAAAGCAAATTCAAAGTGAAAAATAGTTGCCTGGCACTGGCCAACCCCTTTCAGGATTGACTGCATTCTAACATTAAGACTTTATTAAACTATGTGTGAAAACAAACAATTCTTCAAGATTATTGGAACCGTTTAAGAAAATTTGCGAGACAGAAGAACATTTTGAGACACCACTGGCAGTCTCAAGTGCATAATTAGAGTTTTATGAGATAATGTGAGAGAGAAAGAGAGAGAGAGAGAGAAAAACATTTTGAGACGATTTATCGGCCTCTGATGCATGTTTATAGTACCTCGCACTTGTTGCTCAAGCGACATAATAACATCTACAGCCATGTTGAGAATACCCAGCTTAGTCTGGGGCTTGTCACTTTTCAGATGTGTCATGCACATCCGTCCAAGTTCCTTGAGGGCGTCGTTAATGTCTCGAATGCGGATCCTGAAGGGGTGAGAGAATAAGGGGGTGTTAGTCAGATTAGTTTCGAAGCTAAGAACTCCCCTCTCTCGTGTCCCCCACCCCCAGGAAGAAGGGAAAGGAAAGCGTGAGAAAAGAACTCTGGGTTGGCAACAACAAATCCCAGCTCCACTTAATTCAATCCACTTCACCAAATTATTCGCTAATAAATCCCATTAATCTACCAATAAATCAATGCTTAACCCTCTTAAATTTACTTTTCATCTATAAACCTCCACCCTTTTTTCCCTCCAATTCAACTTAACATTCCACTACAGCTAACCGTTTTGCGCTAAGTGCAGCTGGGACAGCATTAGCTACGAAGGCTCTCAGCAGAGCAAGGGGGAGCGTCCTACCCCAAAGAAGAGTAAAGAAGAGGTAAAGAGGGGGACTGAGCATTGGGGACCTTACCTCTGACCTGTTGTTCCAGGTTAGTAATCACCTCCACGGCCATATGTAAAATGTTAAGCTTTGTTTGAGCTTTATCATTTTTACAATGGATCGTACACATCCTCCCTAATTCTTTAAACGCTTCATTAATATCTCGAACTCGAACCCTGAAAGTCAAATCACAGAGATCATGACAAGGGAGGAGCTCGAGAAATCCTTCCGTGGTGCCAATGGCTCAATGCCACAGTTCTTGATTGATTCCTGCGTTTCTCGATACACCAATCTTCACAACTACACCACCACAATACATTCATGCTGTATATACTGCCTGTGCTCTGTGTGTGTGTGTGTGTGTGTGTGTGTGTGTGTGTGTGTGTGTGTGTGTGTGTGTGTGTGCCATAAAAAATAAGTAGGGCGCAACGTATGAATGCCATACACATTTAAATGTCAGGAAAAAAATCCAAATACACTTTCACATACACAAATACACTCCTTTTGTTTCAATGTAATTTCGCATTCGTCATAACATTCACCAAACATTAAAATTATTTAAACCAAAATATGAAGTTATGAAAATAGAGTAAAAAGAAAAAATACAACCTAACCTTATTAGCACAACCAAATTAAAATCTAGACCTGAATTATTTTCATATGAACAATGTATTTATGTGATATGAAAATGGCTTTTTTTTAAACTACATTTAAAACTGTCCCAGTCTATTGACTTATGAAGTATTATCTAACTACAAAGAATTTGGCCAACAACAGGAAAAATGTTTCTTTAAAGACTTAATAATAATAATTATTTAAAATAGATTAAATTTGCTTAGTTTCCGTACGACAAGAACAATATTTTTAAATAAAAATATTCTTGCTTCCAATATAATTTCCTAGCAACAGATCCGAAAACCATTAATGATCTTCTTCCATCGGGGTCGGTATCAGTCATAAAATAGTATAGGACAATGGTAAAAATCATTTTAAAGTAAGGGGACCTAAACGACAGCAACGGATAACTCGACCTACATAATGATTCTATGTAGCAAATTAAAGATCGATGAAACGGCTCTATTTTGGCAGTCAGTCAAATATTAGTCCCCATTATCGCTGAATGGGATGACGGGAGAAAATGGCTCAGGCGCTATTAATAAAGCATCGACTACTTTGTACCTCGCAAAGTCACGAAAAGACACTTTTAAAATGGTGAAGAAGCTGGATAAAAAAGGAAATCTAATAATGGTGCGGGTTTGTTTTTAGTAATCACCCAACCCTTTAGCGACTCGCAACTGGGGTAGGGGGAGGCGCTTTGTCACAAAAAGTTTAATGATGATTCTCGCAAGCCGAAAGCAGAAGTCACCTAAAACTGAATTTAATTACCTCTTTTGGGTTCAAAACCTTTGGTGTAAATACACTAATGGTTAAATGAACTTTATTTAAATAGTATCTCGTTCACTACTACTGATTTAAATACCAAGATGAATAAATGTCCTTAGCTTAAATATCCCTGTCGTTCCCCGGGTTAAAAACCACAAGAATATCTTTGATTATATATATATAAAGACTCTTACCGTTCCCTGGCGTTATTGGCCATCCGCCTTTCCTTCTCCCTGACTGCTTTCGTCTCCGGGTCGATTGACTCGTCGTCTTCGCTGCAAGACGAGACACTTGATAGGATGGAAAACAGAGACAGAATAAGCCTTTCCGTCAACCACCGTGTCCACATTATTTCATCGTCTTATGAAGGTCTCAAAGGGGATTACTGACGCGAGTTTACGTATAAATTCATCTTATGCGAGTATTTTAATATTCTCAAAGCATTTCTCATTAGTATCATATAAATAAGAACGGGTTCCAACCTTTTACGTTTCAAAATTAGTTACCGCAGAACCCCTTAAATGAAATGAATCAAGGTTCCTGCCAGCAGGAATAATACGAGCACTGTGATCATTCTACCCAATATCTGATGTATGTAGTTAATAGCAATTTCATAGAAAGGTGTATCATCTGAACATTACGCACTTCATTCGTAAGCACAACTGAGAAACCCACAAAATATATAAAACAGGCATTCACCTACTTTGAAATTATTTTGTGGGTGTTATGATGTTAGTTTAACACGGTGATTGAGTTTTCATAATGATCAAGTATTGATTAATATAATCTTGGAACAAACAAGGAGACGACGTACGTTATTTAATATTATTCCAAACGTTTCAAAAATTTTAGTTTTTCATCATCATGATGAAAAATTCTGCAACAACTAATTTTGAAATGTTTGGAATACTATTAAATAATGTATCCCTGGTCATTCTTTTCATTCTGTTTAAGGTTACGTTTTCCGAGATACCCTTCTATTGCATGTAGTCTAATGTTGTTTTTAATAAGGTGTTCATTAAAATTAGTGATGACTAGGTTATAATATTATGAGCAATTAATGCACAAATGCAACCATACTTTTTTTCAAATCTGGATAACATTGCCACACTACACACAAAATAGTTTTTGCTTGTATCTACTATCTATCAAAACGTCTGAGTGTATAAAAACGATCTTTGTGATAGTTTCGATGAAGAACTGAACAATCTGTTAATTGATACGTAACCGCGGATGTAACTGTATTCTAGTTCAGGGATGACTATGATTATAAAAAGAACAAAAACGGAAGAATAATCTTCACAAGTACGCAGGTACTGAACTGGTAGAAGAGTAGCCAAGTGGTAGGAAACAGAAGGAAATGCTTAGTGGAGTTCCTCAGGGGATCAGTCTTCAGACCTTTACTCTTTATAATGTACTTAAATGATTTGGAAGGTGGGATACAAAGCAAAATTTATAAGTTTGCGAATGACGCAAAGCTAGCTGAAGTGGTCAAAAGGTAGAAGGCGACGATTATAGGTTACAAAGATATTTAAATAAACTTAAAGCCTGGGTAGAGAAATGGCAAATGCAATTTAAGTGCCAAAAATGTAAGGTTCTTTAAATGGGCGGTAACGGCAGAGAATTTGGACACGAAATGGGCGGAAATTGGTCGGAGGCTGTAGATGAGAAAAAAATCTAAGGATGTAACAAAATTCTTACTGGTTTTGGGGAACTAAGAGAAAAATATTTTGATTAATTTAAAAAACTTGACAAACGTGAATAACGATCAATATTGTTTCGTTGTGCTTCCGACACCAATTTAATACGATTTTAAAAGGAACGCGGGAGTTGACCAAACAACACCTCGTGAATCTCGATGTTTTGCAAAGCCTGTTTGAGCGATCTAACCAACGTTTTTCTTTAATTTCTGGTTTGGCCTCTTCGAATATTGCAGAGAACTACTTCAGTTCATTGTCTGACAATTGCACCCAGATTTTCGGAAGGGTTTAAATCGAGTGAGTTTCCAGGTCATCGTCCGAGTCTAACTTCACAGAAATTGGCTACAGTGCTATCACCTGTCAAAACTAAGAAAAATCCCCCCAAACCAGTAAAGAATTTTGTTTAGGCGCAATTATTACCAAACATCTTCAATCTTTAAGACAATGCCTAGAGGCTACGAACAAAGCTAATAAAATGTTGGGCATTATAGATCGAAATGAGATTTACAAAACGAAGAAGTAATAACCAAATTTTACAATTCATATGTTAAGCCACATTTAGAATATGGGCTCAGTGGTTGCGATGATGGGACTCCAACCGGTGTGGCACTGGTTCGCTCCGGATGCTAGCATCAGGTGGAGTTAAGTTGGTTGCTTACTCTTGTTTTTGCTCTGGCTCAGGTGGCCCTTGGGGTATATCCACCCCCGTCATGGGGAAATAAACTTCTTGGATGTTACTTTACCTTTTACATTTACAATATTGTATACAGGCATGGTATCCTCATATCAGGCAGGATATAGATATGTTAGAGGGTGTTCAGTGTAGAACAACTAAACTTGTTCCTGGGTTGGGGAGAAAATATTTTAAGGGTTGACTAAAGGAATTAGGAATGTTCTCTTTCGAATGAAGTGTATTAGGGGTGACATGATTGAACTATACAAAATGTTTGCAGACACACACACGATATATATAAAAATTCTTTTCATTAGAAAATGACAATAAAACTAGAGGTCACCATAAAAAAAAAGCAGACTTATAGATTAGATGTACCAAAAAGGTCTCTCTAGTTTTAGATTTCTGGAATGACTTCTTATCAACTGCGGATGTGAGTAGCAGTACCTTGGATAGTTTTAAGAAGGGACTTGATTTTTTTAATCGAAATCTTGTAAATAGCTAAATAGCAGAAAAATTAAGTTTGGTTAACTGGATGGATATATAATTAAGATCAATATATGACTAGGGAAAAAGGAAACTTGTACATAGCTGGGATTCCTTGTTCAGTTACAGTACTATGAAGTAAAACTACAGTATTTACTTAGGGATAGGTTGGTTCTTATTTTGGACAGGGATAACCTAGAGAGGCCGTGGTGGCTTTGAGTAATCTTTATGTTTCTTATGTAAGTGCGATGTAAAACAAAGTTCGAGAGAAAAGGAGCTGGGAAAGACGAAACAGTTCCCTACTCGTAAACTAAAATCCGAGAATGAAGAAGCAGTGAACGTATAAACGACTGCTCACGTAAACATATCAATGAATGGGATAGTGCGTGAAAATTGAGTGATTTCCCCCTATTACCTCGCGTAATCGAAAATACTGTAGATATTCAATTATTCTTAAGTGAATTTTCTCCCTACTTAATGTCCTTCCACACCAAAACTCACTCCAACTCTGATTAAACTCGGTTAAACTAAACAATACATTTAAAATCAAGTTAAATGAGGGGTTTTAATCTTAAACTAGCGGGGAAACAGTAAAGCCTTTACTAATTAATTAGCCGTTGTATACATCGTCTAATCCATCGCCCTTCCAAACTAAAGTTACGAAGTGGGTGCAAGGGGTGCAGCATAAACACAACTACCTGCGGGAGCGTTTCCCTCCTTTGGGCCCCGTTGACGGCAGAGAAGTTGGGATGCTCGTAGGAGGGGGATGGTGATCGTCGGACTTCAAATCTTTTTCTTTCGTCCCTTCACTTAAACCTGCAAATAAGACTTTCAAATGAATGTACTAGATCAGTGGTTCTTAACCAGGGGGGCGTCGGTAATTTCCAGGGGGGGCGCGATCCCTTGGGGAAAAACAGGAATTTCTCTAATTGTATTTGTTATTCTCTTAACGAGCATAAAATCTGGGAGAGAATGTTATTTTGATGCAAGGGGGGCGTGGAGGGAAGGACCAATTCCTAGAGGGGGCATGGTAGTAAAAAGGTTAAGAACCACTGTACTAGATACTATATTACTTAAAACTAATACACAATATTCGTTCGAAGAAATTATGAAACACCTGGCAAGCGACATTTCATCACCATATTTTGGGGATTAGCTTAGGTTTGCCTTGATTAAGTTACGTTAGGTCTATATAAAGTTATTAACAGTGTCGATACAATTTGACGTTGACAAGATGTTTTTACGTCCATCAAACATATATTTGCCATTTTGTATTAAGGAAAGAACACAGTCTTTAAGCTTCAGATCAAAGAGGAGGGATCCGCAGGATTTCCTTACGCACTAACCACGCTTAAATAAGGAAACATCAACTCACCCGGTGTGGTTAAAGTCTTGAGTTCTTGAGTGTGAACGCCTAATGTGGTAAAACTGGAATTAGGGGGCGGAGGAGCTAAATGGGTGTCGAGAGGTGGAGCGTATGGGGGGAGGGAGGCCGTGTGGGAGTGTGGAAGGTGGGGCTGTGGGGCCCCAACGCTCCCGGAGGTCTCGGCATGCCGTTGTAAAATATTGCACGCGTCTTCTAACCGCTCGTCTATTCTCGCTCCCTGCTGATACAAATTATTATTATTATTAGTATTATCACAAATATCAATGTAAGTATTTTTCTGAAAGGAATAATAATTGAATAAAATTAATTAAAAAATAAAGAATTTCTTTTTTATATTTATCTTAAGAGATGAGGAAAACTCTTGTGTTCATGCTGACAGACAACTTCCTTTTCCCTAATAACCAACCTACAACATAATTATATACATGGTAAACTTCTGCATATATATATATATATATATATATATATATATACACAAACTCAGAATGGTCTCCTGAGAAATTTATATGTTAAACACAGACCGTGCATGGAACAAGGAACTCTTCTGGGAAAATTAAATCCACTATAGTCCGAATAAGTAATGGTAAATGACAAATACCATAGTTTTTCTTTTTCATGATGCTAGCCCGACGTGGGCAACGGGTCTCTCGCAAAGAGATCCCATAAATATAGCTTCCCTCACCAGCTCTCTGCAAAGCAGACAGGATCCAGCTTTGGGACATGGACCTAGGGTTTAAAGCAAGCCTAGTCCCTACATTCAGAACCTCTATATAAGTAAAAGACTCGTTGCATTCACGTCGGATTGAATAAACAAAGAAAAAGGGGTAACTATTGTATTTTTAGCCAAAAAAACCAAAACTTAAACCTCAACCGGGACATTGAACGTCCACTTTTCAAGGCACGTAACACGTCCGTTTAATATACACAAACTCAGAATGGTCCCCTGAGTTTGTGTATATTAAACGGACGTGTTACGTACCTTGAAAAGTGGACGCTCAATGTCCCGGTTGAGGTTTAAGTTTTGGTTTTTTGGGTAAAAATACAATAGTTACCCATTTTTCTTTGTTTATTCAATCCGACGTGAATGCAACGAGTCTTTTACTTATATAGAGGTTCTGAATGTAGGGACTAGGCTTGCTTTAAACCCTAGGTCCATGTCCCAAAGCTGGATCCTGTCTGCTTTGCAGATAGCTGGTGAGGGAAGCTATATTTATGGGATCTCTTTGCGAGAGACCCGTTGCCCACGTCGGGCTAGCATCATGAAAAAGAAAAACTATGGTATTTGTCATTTACCATTACTTATTCGGACTATAGTGGATTTAATTTTCCCAGAAGAGTTCCTTTTTCCATGCACGGTCTGTGTTTAACATATATATATATATATATATATATACTACACGTTAGGGGGTTACCAACTATCAACACGAACAAGGTGCGTGTCAAAGGTGATGGAACCACACCCACTATCGAAAAAAATAAACCCAAAGCCTTTCTAAGTAGCAGGGCAGTCTACCTTTTAAAAACAAATACCTCGCTACGGATATAAGGAGATAAAAAAAATATTTAAAAAATTACCTCGATGGTAGGGTCCCTTAAGTAATCAATGGGAGCTTCTAAAGGATCTTCCGGCAGCCTTCGCTACAGAACAAACGCACGGAAATTAAAAAAAACAAAAAATGCAAAAAACAAACAAACAAACAAACAAAAACAAACAAACAAACATATAAATCACAATAACCATGCTGCATAATTTTTACACCCACTACACACAAAAAGTTAAATGCTGAATTTTTCCAACCGATATTAACGCAGGCAGACGTATTCTCTAATTTACATTAAAAAAAATCAATACGTTGATCGATACATATTTGCGCGCGTGAATTTAGTTAGCTTTTGCAAAAGAGTTATAATGAACGAGTGAGTCATGAAAGAGAATTGAAACTTCTTTCAAAATCCAATTCACCGCTTTCTGAACAATCATTAAACGAGGAAAAAAAAACGGCAAAACAAAGCGCTAAAAAAATAATAACTAATTTATAGAAGAATATTAATGATTAAAAGAATAAATTTAATATTAAAAAAGTATTTAATGTATCAAAAATAAGCAAAAAATTGTATTAATTTAATCCGAATCAATGCGCATTTCGTTAAAAATAAAATAATAAATTCAGATTTAATTCAAAAGAGAACAAAGAATGATTGAGTTAAAATAAAAAAAATATTAAATGAATTCATTTCGCATTTCAATATTTTCAATCATACAATTTTTCGAAATTAAAAACAAAATCAAAAAATGAAAAACCTAAAAATTAATAAATAAACGGACGCGATACACGAAAGAAATACAACTAAAATTCAATGAAAAAAAAAAAGGATAAGTTAATTAAAATAATATGCTTTCAACTTAGGTCTGATTAAAATAATAATAATAATAATAATAGTAATAATAAAAAAGAAATTATCTCATTTGATAAAGCTTCAATTAAATTTTAAGAATTTAAAAACTGTAAACGGCATTTATTTTTAACTAGACTAAAAATGAAGGTAAAAATGGTGCACTCATTACAGTAGCGAGCTAATACTGTAAAGTTAAGGTACAAACAAATTTCTGTGAAAAATTAAAACATCAAATTGTGCCACTCGTACAAGACGCAACAGCGCGACAACGCAATTCCTATTCTGGGGACCTACCATGGGAAGGGTCCTGTCGTAATGAGGAGAGGAAGGTGTGTGTGATGATTGGGGCCACGGTTGAGGACCCCCCGTGGCTCCCCCCGATGTCAAAGGGGGTGGTGAAGTGGCTGAAACGGGCGTTCCGGGATTACTGCTATAACTACTGGGGGTTTGGTCGGGGGGGTATATCTGCAAGGGGTGGGGTGGGGGAATTAAAATATATCAACAGCCCCATAATGGAGTTAAAAGCAACCGTTTCTAACTCGGTTTACGTTAAAATAAAGACTAACTCGTAAATAGCAATTAGTCACATCTCGCTTACTTATTTACAAATTTCAGTTCAATGGGGTTGGAGACACTACTACTACTACTACAGTACCCACATAAATTCCTGGTAGTGGTACTACCAGTAGAGTGAGGGAGAAAACTCGGTGAGCGAATGAGAGAGAGTAATTAACGAACTAATTTCAATAACGAAATTATTATTATTATTATTATTACTTTCAATGAATAGAAAATTCGCTGAATTTCTATACGACTTTCTTCATATTTTCATTAATTATTATTTGTTATTTGAACATTTTCCCCGTGTTCCAATTCCATTAGTAACGATAATGTTTGGGGTTGTTCAACCTCCTTCGTAACAGCAAAGTTCATTTGACGGAGAGCAACTACAGCTTTACGCGGGATCCACACCACTACCCCACGAGCCGAGACTCGAACCCGGGACCTTCAGACAAACAGCCCGGCCCTCTATACTAGGCTACCCTGGCAAGAGGGGGCCCACTAGAAGTTATATTTATATAAATTAAGCAATTTAAAATGTTTTCAAGATTTAAAATAGTAGTAATGAACGACTAAATTACTCCTTTGTCCTTCTGTGACACGGAGAGAGTATTTTTCTCGTCCATTTGAAAAAATGTTTTGGACAAATGTGAGCGAATTACTTTTGGAGAAGAAACCAAACCTAACTACCCGCGTCTCTTCTTGAAAGATAAGTAAAAAAGGATTTAATTTATCATCTAATATTCAAATTTCATGAAAATGTCCACAGTTAATAGGGAAACTGTAAAATGATGGTGAGTGCCACGTGCTACCAACATTTACAATTATGTATATATACAGGGTGGAGCAAAAGTCGCGCATCATAGGAATTTTCAATGTTGACTATAATATATTATTTTTTTTCTTTTAGGTAGGAGATGGCTGCGAAATTAACAAATTAACAACTCGGTACAGAATTTAAATTCTGTAATTCCTTAGTTTAAATTCTGTAATCGATGAATCGGTACAGAATTTAAATTCTGTACCGATTCATCGATTTGTTGTACCTGGTATTCCATACATTAAAACCAAACTCACCCTCTCGTCTATTATTAATTTCGCAGCCATTCCCTACTTAAAAGAAAAAAATATATATATTATAGTCAACACTGAAAATTCCTATGATGCGCGACTTTTGCGCCACCCTGTATATATTATATATATATATATATATTAGGTCAATAATATGTCACCACTTTTCTGTCAACGTTCATAGACATACCGAGTGGTAACATTTTATTGACTCACCCTGTATATGCTGATGTTAATCATTTAAACAAATTTGAGAGAGACTCTATAAAGAATCGAAAGCGAGTTATTTTATCAAAACAAACTTTGTGAAAAAAGCATAAACTAAATTTTATCCAAACTAAAATAAGAGTAATGAATTGGGGCACTGGCCTGCTTAATTCCTTAGTTTATATTTCCTTTAAATATATATATATGAGAGTGAGAGTGAGAGTGAGAGTGAGAGTGAGAGAGAGAGAGAGAGAGAGAGAGAGAGAGAGAGAGAGAGAGAATTTGAAGACAAACGGGTAGTTTGGAGGTTATTCAGTGTCGGTTTGATGAACGGTTCTAATTCTACGAGGGGAATTGGAGAACTGTATTGGGCTGGCATACGCGGGAAAAGTGACTTACACTCGCTAACGCCTTTCCGAGAGTATCTCCAGTTTGTCCCGTGGGCGTGGGTTGACTGTGAGTGGGAACGGGTGAGTGTGCGTATAGTGGAGAGGATGTGGGCACAGTGCCCGCCGAAGTTGAACTACTTACACCAGCTGCGCCCCTGAACGTCGCCATTGGAGGCAAACTCGAAGACATGTGGTCGTACGACTGGAAGAGAGGAAAACATTTCATGAATGAGGAAAGAAAAATACACACACACACACTTTTACCCATTAAGTTATCACAATAAGTGATATGCAGTCACAACACTGTTCAGTACAACTTCTTTATTAAATAAACAAACAAACAACGTAGTCATGTCAGAATAATCCTAATGTTTGCGGTTCTTTAACTTCTTTCATAACGCTAAAGGTCACGCATGTGGCGGATAGCCTACAACTTTATGAGGGATCCAAGCCATCTATGTGTCGCTACATCATCTGAACGCGAAAGACGGTCACCCATCCAACTACCGAACGGGCCCAACGTTGCTTAACCTCGCTGATCTAACGGAAGCGGCATTGCGGTGTGACCGCAACGCGGCTCTGTCATATGAGACAAGGAGACAAGGCTGTAGCAGGTACATTAGATCTCTCTCAGTGTCATGAAATCAACATGGGAACCAAACAAAAGAAAGGTATGTCAAACGATACGCGGACCAAGGTACCTTATCTCTCACAGTAAGACTTTACAACTCCGTAATCTGAATGTACCTTCTACGATTTCAGTCGCGACAAAAGAAAATCTGATCTCTCGTTACGTCATTCACCCCAAAAATAAATCCTTCCTACCCATCAAGCACGATCTTACTGAAGGGAAAGAAATTGAATCGAATAACCTTTATTATTATTAATTAATAATAAAATAAATACAATTTTACAATTTTTGTTTTAACATAAATAATTGTGAACTTGGACTATTTGTTTTATTTAATTTTGCCCTTATGCTTTAGACTTTACTGGACTCTGATTTAAAAATAAAAATTATTATTTAGAGTATATATTAATCTTAAGTTGTTATTATTATTATTATTATTATTATTATTATTATTATTATTATTATGGATATAAACCAAATACAAAGTTATTATTGAAGGTTGATACTAACTAATACACTATAGAAGGAGTCAATATTAGACACGAGAGATGAGCAATAAGAAGTAATGTACGAAACGAAAACTAGACTGCATTAACCGTATTGACTAGTCACGTTATGAATGTATACGGGTCTTTATGCATATTTTTGTGTCCTGTTCAATACGTAAAATGTCTGCTTTTGATTCTTGCCCTTAAATTTAAATATGAATGACAGAATCATCCCCGAACAATGGCAAACAAACGCGTAAACAATTTAATTTATTCTCTCTAATTTTCAAACTAATCCCGAATAATTATCCCGACGGAGCGTAACCAATACGAATTCACCATTATATAAAGTAATAATAAAAAATGTGAGTGAACTAGAAGTGAGTAAACCATTCACTCTTTCACCGTGTTGATTGGGGCGTGACCAAAACTACTTTTATAGCCCAAAACACGAAACAAATAACCTCTCATTATACCAATACACCATAATAGTTATTCTCTTCCTCTACATTCTACTGTCTACATCAACATCCGCCGAAACAAAATGCACTGTACGTAGGTCCCAAAACCTTAGCTGTGTAACGGTTTTTTCTTTGTGTGTGTGTGTGTGTGTGTGTGTGTGTGTGGTGTTACAGTGCAAACTTATTCAAAATTCTTTCCACCCACGCTTATGGGGAGTCGCGAGTCTTACCATGGGGTCTTGGAGATGTGGCGTCATGGTGTAGTGGGGCTGTGACAAATGTGGAGGTGAGGGCCCCATCATAGAGGGGGCGGGGTATGAAGGATAGCCGCCAACGGCGCCGGCGGCTGCTATACTGCCCCCAGTAGCTCCTCCTCCCCACACATCGGTACTACCATCTGAAAAAATTAATCGAATTAAATTTTATATATATATACTATATATATACACTGTGTATATATATATATAATATATATATATATATATATATATATAATATATATATATATATATATATGGTGGGAGAAAAGTCTTTAAAGATTTTATACGCAAATAATTTGTTAATAATAAATAAATCCCAATGATATCTGCAGTGTATGCGATACTTTTCAAAGCAACTATACAAGGGCAGGAATGACCCTAGGCTAGAATAGGAAGGCCCCAGGTACTAAGCCCTAGTCAGCAAGGATGGAATAGAGCAATGAAGAAAAATTGTATCTTGTATTGTGGGCTATTTCTTATAATAATTGTGAAGAAAGTTTACGTTTATTTCAAGAAAAATATAATAAACCACCACCAAATGCAACCACTCTTCCATACTGGAAGCTCAAACTTTTGGAAACAGGGAGCCTGATAAAAGATCGTTCAAAAAGCGGAAGGCCAGTAACGGCGATGAGAAACAACAAACAAAATGTCCTGGCCGATTTTTAAGTCGATCCAACAACTTCAACGAGAAAATTTGCGGACGAATTGGGTATTTCCAAATTTTCAGTAGCAAAAATATTGAAATCACAGGGGTACTATGATTTCCACCACTACCCATTTACTCTCGGCTCATATACGACGATGGTTCTGATAGACGGCCGCAGTTTGCTGAAACAATAAGACAAAAGTTCAACAGTGATCCAGATTTCCTTGGAAGAATCAAATTTTCAGATGAATGTGTTTTCGGTTTAACGAGTAAAGGAAACAAACGGAACGTTCACTACTGGTGAAAAAAAAAAATCCCAAAATACGATTGGGTAAACCCGTTAAAACGGCTACACTAACAGTTTGGTCGTGCATTGGTTATTCAGGACTCGGTTTCTTTGACATATCGAGAGATACGATGGATGGATCTGCTATTGCCAGATACTGGGAGACAAAGTTTTGCCGCAGTTTACTAATGGTGTTGGCAGGAATTGGCTTCATCAACATGACGCAACGCCGCCACATTACTCCGCAGCTGCTGCTGCCCGTGAGATTTTGGATACGAACCTTGAAGGAAGATGGCTCGGGTGGCGAGGTCACATAGAGTGCCAGCCAGATCACCTGATTTAACCACCCCGTGTGATTTCTGGCTTTAGGCTTATTCGCGTGACAAACTGTACACTCCTGGTTTCATCTATCCAAATGCGAATGCCCTTGATCGGAGAATAGATGAACAACTGAAAAGGATCCCACCCGATATTTTCAGAACAATGAAGAGTTTCAGAGAGAGAATCCACAAATGTATCATAGCGGATGGAGAACTATTTCAAGATTAAATTCTAATTTAACAAAATATTTGTACGAATAAAATTCTTATAGACCTTTTGTTTGATTTGTTTCATCATTTGAACAATTATCTGTATAATGTTGCTAACTAAATAGTTTTATGTAGAAAATCCTTAGAGAGTCAGCATTGTATAAATTACAAGTTTTTAACCAAAAATTATATATATATATATATATTGGCTCTCATAAGTATTCGTGCAAAGAAATATTTCAGTGATATTCGTCCTTATCTTTTGTACAATGGTTAGGATAATTATGAATAGTTTACCGTTCGTTTGGAAAATTTTAACAAATAAAAAAATTAGTTTAACTCCAAAATATAAAGTAAAACATTAAAGAATTTGAGAAAAAGTTAAAACGCAAAAGTCTTCGTACATTTATTTACAAAATTATTTATTACTTTGCTCGTACACCTTAGGCTTGAAGAATCTAACATTTTTATCAGTAGTTGGCTGTTTTTTGATCAGAGACTGTTGGCAATTCCGAATTCTAGAATTTTCTCCGCGAATCTTCATGAAGACGGATGACTGACTGTACATTGTACGAGCAATAATGGGTCGTCGTGGTAAAGAGCCGTCTACAGATCGTAAGAGAGATCCGTTATTGCCGCGCATGAATCTGGAAAGTTATAGGAAAATCGGAAAAGAATTTCGAATTCCATTTATGACGGTTGCTACAGTTATAAAGAAATGGGAAAGGCTTTGGAACAATGAAAACTCTACCGAGGCGTGGACGACCTCGCAGGATTTCAGAACGTACAGCTAGACGGAAAGAATGGTTGCTGCGAATCCACGAGGACTGAGAGTGATATTTGCCAAACATTAAGAGTGTCTAAGATCGATGTCCGTCTCTCTACTGTACGTCGTACATTGAGAAAGAATGGTCTGCGTGGAAGAGTCGCACAAAGAAAACCTCCTATGTTACGAAAAACGCGCAAAGAGGTTCGCTTGAAGTACACCAGGTATCATCAAAATGATGGATTTGCATTCTGGAAGAAAGTTCTCTGGACAGACAGACAGACAGACAGACAGACAGACAGACAGACAGACAGAGACAGACACAGACAGACAGACGGGACAAAAATTGAATTATTCGGGAACAACGAGCAACGGTATGTTTGGCCAAAATCAAATACCGCATTCGAGGAAAACAACAACAACAACAACAACAACACAACAACAACAACAACAACAACAACATCCTCCCTACGGTTAAACATGGTGGCGGTAGTTTGCTTCTTCGGGGATGTTTTAGTGCTTCTGGTCCAGGAAAGCTCGTCGTCATCGATGGAATCTTGAATTCGAAGAAATAGCAGTAAATTTTGGAAGAAAATGTATCGCAGTCATTTCGGGAGTCGCGAATGGGTCGCAACTGGGTACTGCAACGAGATAATGATTCGAAACAAAAGTAAGAGCACCATGAAATGACTTCAACAAAAGAATTTCAAGGCTCTCGAGTGACCCAGTCAAAGTCCAAATCTCAATTTAATCAAGAACTTATGGTTTGATTTGAAATAAACTGTCCGCAAGAGAAACCATTCTAATCCGAATGAATTGCAACAATTTTCTTCGGAAGAATGGACTAAAATTTCTAGTGAGAGACGTCGAAACCTCGTAGAAAAATACCCAAAACGAATCATTGAAGTCATTCAAGCAAGAAGTGGAAGTACAAAGTATTAAATAATTTTGCAAATAAATGACCGAAAACGTTTTCATTTTAGCTTTTTTTATTTCCTCAAATTCTTTGATGTTTTACATTACATTGTACGTACGAGTTGATCGAATTTTTTATTTCTTAAATTTCTCCAAACGAACGGTAAACTTTTCATAACTATCCTCCACATGATACAAAAGATAAGGACGAACATCACTGAAATATTTCTCTGTACGAATACTTACGAGCGCCACTGTATATATATATATATATATATATATATATATATATATATATATATATATATATATATATATATATATATATATAAGGTAGAGAAAAATTAAATAGGTTAAGTGACTACGTACAAAGTAATTTAATAAAAAATTTAAAATACTTAAATGTAATATGCTGATCGATCAAAGAATCAAGAATTATGTAAAATAAAAACCTACTTCAAATGATTGAGCTTAAATGCATTAAGGTTGAGAGAGAGAGAGAGAGAGAGAGAGGAGAGAGAGAGAGAAAAGTATCTGAACAGCTACATGAATGAATTGGTATAAAAAGGAATTTTAACTACTTTTTTGAAGTAGCCTTCAGCTCATGTGTATACGGATCACTGCTCTCTCTCTCTCTCTCTCTCTCTCTCTCTCTCTCTCTCTCTCTCTCATATAACATAAAGGCAGTTCAATAATATGAGAGACCCTAAAATTACTTGGAGTACGAGAACATTAAGAAACCAAACTCTCATTATAGGCCAGAATCTTCAAAGAAATAAAATTCAGTCATAAATGAATTTTATGAAATCTCTCTCTCTCTCTAAGTCATTTTAATTTATTAAATATGCAATTACACGAGAATTAAAAATGAAGCAAAAATAAAATAAAAAAATAAATAAATAAAAACCGAATCTCGCCATGCAGAAAAGCATCCCCGCCGCATGAGAAGAGCTTAAGACGAACACCCTAATTAAAGAGCTTCGAGGAAATTTGACTACGCGCAGAAGCAAACATGCATGAAGTTCTCAACGCTTCACGAAACCCTTCAATGCTTCGTTGCCTCCTGGGTATTCGCGCTCAATCGACGTCGATGGAAGCGAGTGAAGTCCGAAACGAGCCACGACACTAAACTACCCGATTTATGATGTTCAAACGCTCCACCAAGTTACGTTTTTTTTTTTTTTTAATCATCACGCTTAAACGGTATTAAGTTAATAGATTGTACAGTAGAAAGTTTAAACGCTTCATGATCCAATTCGAATGTGTACCGCGTTTAAACTGTATCTACATCCCCTTCCCCCTTTATATGAAGATGAGAGGCTGACTCTTTTACGACGCAATAGTTTATGAAGTAAAAATAAAAGTCTATAAAAAGTCAATGAATTAACAGGGCGAATAACATACTGTTAAAAGTATCACTGTTACTCGAGTTTACTCACTCGCTCATTTAACATCGAATGGGTGTTACGAATAGGCCCCGAACTTACTTACTTACTTACTTCCTTTCCCACGAGTGGTGCGATGGCGCTTTAACGACTGAAAAGAATAATGCGAGACGTAGCTTAATGCTGACGCATTCATCAGTAAGTAGTCAGTGACGGAAAATTCTTCGACAATGGCGTTTTGTCTCGACGGATCTTCGTTCGAAAGGCGAAGGGAAACGCGAATAAAGCCAGAGTCCGTAAATAGGAAGGGAAGGGGGTGGTGGATTAATACTAAAGTGGCCGTACACCGCGTAATTAATAATTTTGATCCTACCGGCACGAACGTATTTCGAGAATCTCCTCGCGGTTATCACTCAAAAAAAGGGGCTAATGGAAATTCGTATAACGAAAACCTAAACTGACGTTTTCCTCAGTGGCGCGTTACAAACACTGGCAGTGGTGCCCACTCGAGTGCCTTTATAGCCGTTTGATGTGGTAAAATTATAAGAACGGAAATGAAACCGTTGTGAATGAGGGGGGGGGGGAATTGAGACTCTCACTGTAATTATAATCCGTGAAGGAAATTTAAGAAACTTTTTAAAACTCATTGGGATTGAACTCATCATGAACCCATCATGAAACGGACATGTTATGTGCCTTGAAAAGTGGACGCTCAATTTTGCCAGATGAGGTTTAAGTTTTGGTGTTTGGCTAAAAATACAATAGTTACCACCCTTTTCTTTGATGTATTCAATCCGACGCAAATGCAACGAGTCTTTTGCTTATATTGAGGTTCTGGATATAGTAGGCTAGGTGTAGCTGTAACTCCTAGATCCTGTCCCAAACCTGGATCCTCTCTGCTTTGCAGATAGCTGGTGAGGAAAGCTATATTTTTGGGACCTATTTGCGAGTGACCCGTTGCCCACGTCGGGCAAACATCATGAAAAAGGAAAACTATAGTATTTGTCATTTATCATTACTTATTCGGACTATAGTGGATTTAATTTTCCCGGAAGAGTTCCTTGTTCCATGCACGGTATGTGTGTAGCATATATATATATTTAGATAAAACAATTTTCCCTCCGCCCAAACTGTTCATTCTGACAACGATCGAGCTTCTTGTCCCCACTCCATACCTACGGCTTAACGTGGAATCCGAACCACGACCCACCAAGGAAGTCAGAAATGATAAATCTTCGCCCGGTCTCGATCTCCCGATCAGTAGTCCAGCGTCTTAACCACTAGACTACTTAGGCGGGTATATATGTTACAGTCAGTGTCTAAAATCAGGCAATTTGTAAATTGACTGAAATTTTAGGCAATGCGTCAAATTGATGATACACACAAAACCTAACCTAACCTAACCTTTCTGGTGATGCTGCATATGCATGCCAACTGGTATTTCCCAATATGCTGCCTAAAAATTCATTAGGTTAGGTTTTGTGTGTATCATCAATTTGACACATTGCCTAAAATTTCAGTCAATTTACAAACTGCCTGATTTTAGATATTGACTGTAACATATATATGGAATAACGCGTATAAGCAGGCGTGGTTTAAGTATGAAACAAAAATATCCTCATCAGGATTCCAACCCGGGACCTCCTGAGTAGGAGCCACGAGAGCTACCACCACATTAAGACAGGATAAAAGTTAACATAACCTGTTTAAACTAGGT
Source organism: Bathynomus jamesi (assembly GCA_023014485.1). Lineage (NCBI taxonomy): Eukaryota > Metazoa > Arthropoda > Malacostraca > Isopoda > Cirolanidae > Bathynomus > Bathynomus jamesi. The sequence goes on from JAJOZX010004043.1 coordinate 304,018, forward strand.
AGTGCGGGAGGGTTAACATCGTAAAAACCTCTAGACGTTCAAACGTTAACTGTTTTCCAGGCCGCTTAAATACACAAGTTATGCCGCCTCCTACTCAAGAGGTCCCGGATTCGAATCCTAATGGATATATATATATATATATATATATATATATATATATATATATATATATATATATATATATAAATATAATATATATATATATATATATATATATATATATATATATATTATATATTATATATTATATATATATATATATATTAGGGTGATGCACAAATCATGACCATCGTGGATTTTTAGGGATACCCCATCATTTGTTCCAATTTGTCACAAAAACACCCTGTGAGAAATTCCAGGTCAAACAAATAACATTCAGAGGTCGCGCCCGCCAATTGAAAATTTGAAAATTACAAAAAATTAGAGTAAAATCAAATTTTTTGAATTTGTTCTTATTTTTGTTGCAGGTTTGTTGCAGTTTTGTGCAGGTTTGCTGCAGGCAGAGTGGTAGGTGATGCGTATATGAGCAAATAGCGTTCAAGGAAATCGGTATCGCAGTGTGCTTGTGGCAGTGTCCAGGAGAGGTGCTATATCAGTGAGTCTCTCCGCCTCAATTTCTCTTCTATTTCCTCTATCTTAATTGTGACAAAAATGAGATCAAGAAGCTCAACAGATATCTGGCTGATCGGTCAACAAATAGATAAATTGAATCAAAGTAAGCTTCCATCAAAGAAAGAAGTAATTTCCTTATTCATGAATTATAACATATCAAGAATGAAACTGTCAGAGAAGCATTAACTTCAACCGTTAATGATGTATTGGAAGTGTGGCAGAGAGCAGAAATACCAACAACCCAGAATGTAATGTTGTGAAGAAATTAAATAAACTGTATGATGAGTGGCAAGGGCTGAAGAAGAGCAAAGGAAAAAAATCGAAGTTTTCAATAGAGAAAGAGAATATATGGAAAGAAAAATTGGATGGACTCTTTGATATTGCGCATGCAAATGCTAACGAGTTAATAACTATTGAGGAAGATAGAGAGTTTCTACGGCTACAAGGGAAGGTCGAAAGGGTAAAATGATGGCAGTTGATAAGGATGAAGAAAAACGTCGAAAGGAAGCTGCGAAGAGACATGAAAAAATGGATAAGAAAAGGTTACATGAATCAAGTGCATTTGATGAAACAGTTGTTCTTGCAAGCAGCAGCAGTTCCTGCAGTGATTCACCTGCATCTACGGAAGAAGAAGTAGATCTGGAAGTGCCCTCAACATCCAAAAGAGGCCTTCCAAGAAAAAAATTCAAGATTATGAATGAAAATCTGCTTTCCTCATTGGATGTTGCTAAGATCAGCGACCGATCAGCCTCTTTAATAATTATTCCAATGATCGCAAATGTTGGAAAAGATCCAGAGAATTACAATGTTAGCTACTCATCGATTCGCAGGGCAAGACAGAATCAAGAAAGAAGTTCAGTGAAAACTTGAAAGAAGAATTTCAAGCTGACAAACCCTTGATTGTTCATTGGGATGGCAAACTCCTCGAAGACATTACCGGAATGAGGTTGTTGATCGGTTGCCAGTCCTAATCTCTGGCAGTGGAGAAGATCAACTGCTTGGAGTGCCAAATATAGATCATGGCACAGGAAAGGATACTGCAAATGCAGTACATCAGGCGATCATTGATTGGAATCTAATAGAGAAGGTAAAAGGCATGTGTTTCGATACAACTGCATCGAACACAGGTCGTAAAAACGGAGCTTGTGTCCTAATTGAACAGAAAATGGAGAAAGATTTGTTGTGTGTGTCCTTGTCGACACCATATCCTTGAAATCATGTTGGAAGCAGTGGTATCCCCTGCATTACAGGCTTCATCAGGCCCTGACATTCAGTTATTCAAAAGATTCAAAACAAACTGGAATAAGATTAATCTAACTTCATACGATAAATTAGAAAATTATCCACAAAAGGAAAAAGAGGAAATCATCAACTTTGCAGCAAGAAAAATCAATGAAGATCAACCTCGCGACGACGATTACAGAGAGTTATTGGAACTGACAATCATCTTGCTTGGCGGTACTCCAACGACTGGAATAAAATTCAGGAAGCCTGGGGCTTATCATAGAGCCCGTTGGATGGCGAAAGTCATTTATTCAATGAAAATCTTTATGTTCAAAAGTCAGTTCAAAATAACAGCAATAGAAGAAAGAAATCTAAAAGAAATTTGTTGGTTTTCTGTTTCAATTTATATTAAGCATTGGTTTTCAGCACCCTGCGCAGCAAGTGCTCCACGAAATGATCTGAGTCTTCTCAAGAATCTCACAGCTACAAAAGCACAAATGAACAACTAGCAAATGCTGCTTTAGAAAAATTCAGGAATCATTTGTGGTATCTCTCAGAAGAGTTGATCGCATTGGCTTTCTTTGATGATAAAATCAGCTTTGACACCAAAAGAAAAATGAAGGAGGCTCTTACAAAATCTTCGGAGCCAGATCCTCCAAAGAAGACACAAATAGACATCAAAACTATTGACAATAAGCAGCTTGAAGATTTTGTAACTGCTAACACAAAGTCCTTCTTCAGTATACTCGGATTGTCTTCAACGTTCTTGAGCAAACCAGTAGAAGATTGGCTTCTCGATGAGAGTTATTGGGTTGCAAAGAACGTAGTGAATCACATGAAAGTTGTTAATGATATTGCTGAAAGAGGAGTGAAATTGATTGAAGATTATAACAAATTAATTACCAATGATGAACAACAGAAGCAATATCTACTGCAAGTTGTATCAAATTATCGGAAGAAGCTTCCGGACAAAACTAAGAAAACTCTCGTATCTTTGACGCAACAGTAAAATTTACGAGTATATCCATTCTAAATATCTATTGTATGGTATCTGTTTTATGAACAAATGGAAAAGAGGAAGGTGGTATGATAGGCCTCGTGGGGAACTTCCACTCAAAAAAAAAGTAACGTGACGCTTGCTGTACCTCCTGGGTGTCATGGAAATCAGCAAATTTTCAAATGGCGGGCGCGACCTCCAAATATTCGAATTTTGACCCGAAATTTCCCCAGGATCATTTTTCCACCAAATTAAACCAAATGAGAGGGTATCTCAAAAATTTGAAACAAAAAAATTTTACTCCCCCACTTTTGCATCACCCTAATTTATATATATATGGTGTCTCAGAAGTCGCGCACTATAGACTTCATTCAGATTTACGAGGTTTACGAGTCAAAATGGTTTATAAGTGATGTTTAATTACAATATATGTTCGATAAAATAATTAAAATAATTAAATTGAATGAAGCTACATTAGCAAATGGTGTCTCAGAAGTCGCGCACAATTAGCTAATGTAGCTTCATTCAATTTAATTATTTTAAGATATCTTTTTGATTAATTGTACATACTATTAATTTTATTATTCGAACATTATCGTACGCATATTGTAATTAAACATCACTTATAAACCATTTCGACTCGTAAACCTCGTAAATCTGAATAAAGCCTATGGTGCGCGACTTCTGAGACACCCTGTATTTAACGGACTTCGTCTTTACGACATACGATATGACACAAGCTATAGGGAAACTAAAAAGCACACTCAGCGGCAGCACCGAACAAATAGAATGCCACACTGATCAAAAACTGCAAGAATGCAATCGCTGAGCCCCGACATTGGATATCGAGACGATCACTACATACGGGAGAAATAACGGGCATCCTGAAGAGCGCGAGCATAGTCCCAATATATAAAGGAGATCGATCCGAGGCAAAAAAACTATAGGCCAGTGTCGCTTACATCTCATCTCACTAAAATATTTGAAAGAATAGTTAGAGAGAAAATCTGAGTTTTTGGAAACTCAAAAAAAATTAAATGATAACCAACATGGATTTCGGTCAGGCAGATCATGCCTATCACAACTAATGGAACACTACAACAACATTATTGATGCATTTGAAAGTAATGAAAACTATGATGTACTATACACAGACTTTGCCAAAGCCTTCGATAAGTGTGACTATGGAATCATAATACATAAATTGAAATATATGGGAATAACAGGAAAAGTAGGGAAATGGATATATAATTTTCTTAGTGAGCGGTGGCAAGTCGTTACAGTACAAGGAATATCTTCATCAGAATCAGAGGTCCTCAGCTTAGTACCACAAGGAACAGTATTAGCTCCACTACTCTTCATAATCATGCTAACTGACATACTGTAGATGAGGACGTTACTAGAGACAGCACAGTAACATCCCTTGCGGATGACACAAAGATCAGTAGAAAAATAAGAAACCCAGAAGACATAGGATCTCTACAAACCGACATAAACAGAATCTACAAGTGGACGGAAGACTATATGAAGTTTAACACCCGAGAAATTTCAGCTCTTACGGTACGGAAAAAGAGAAGACCTAAAATCCATGGAATATTATAGATTTATACCCCAAATGGACAGGAAATTCGGAGAAATTCCAGAGCAAAAGATTTACGGGTTGTAATGATAGATGATGCGCAATTTGAAACACAAAATAAGATAGCAGTAAACAGAGCAAAGAGAATAACGGGTCAGATATTGAGAACCTTTAAACGAAGGGATAGGAATGTAATGATTCCTCTACTGAAAACCCTGATAATGCCCAAATTGGAATACTGCTCGGTCTTAACATCCCCATATAAAAAAGAAGACATTAGACAGCTGGAAGGGATCCAGAGAAGCTTCACAGCCAAGATCAATGGGTGCAAAGAACTAAATTACTGGGAAAGATTACGCGAATTAAACCATATTCACTCGAAAGGAGGAGAGAGATATACACCATTATTTACACTTGGAAAATAATGGAGAAATTAGCCCCTAATCTTACTCTGAATCTTGTAACTCCCCAAACAACAGTGGAAAGTAGAAAAGGAAGACTGTGTCGTGTTCCCAAATTAAAGGCTAGACAGGGAACATCCTTAACCCTGAAAGAAAATAGTTTTGTTGCGAGAGGACTAAGACTGTTTAATTAGCTGTCCCAAGACCTAAGGAACACGAGTGGTGTTGCGGTGGACATCTTCAAAAGAAGATTAGACGCCTGGCTCAGAAAAATCTCCGATGAGTCGGGCATATCTGGCTATGTGAGGTGGAGAGTACAAGAAACCAACTCACTACTTCACCAGGCCAACTCGAGAGGAGGGGCGACAAGCTTGACCTTCGTGAAATGAGGAATCATCGGGCGGAACCTTTGAAAGGTTGGAAGGTGTATATATATATATATATATATATATATATATATATATATATATACCTTTGGTGTATATATATACAGGGTGGGCCGAAAGTCTGGATCCATAGGAAAATATTTATTTTAATACATAAATTACAACAAATGGTAAATACTTAAAATGAATATCAACTTTAACTCGTAAATCCAGTATCCAGTATAAATACTCAAATACTTTTTTTATTTCAGCCCAGAAATGGCTTCGAATCTAACAACAGAAGACCGGGTAGAACTTGTGCTCATGTACGCAAGACAGGGCGCTACACACAGAGAAGTTGCTACCGAATTCAATAAAAATCATCCTGATAAGCATCCAGTAACACATGCGACTGTTGGCAAGTTGTTTAAACGTTTCAAAGAAACAGGAAGTGTACATGATCGACGGCGTTCTGGTCGTCCAAAAACTGCAACTGATGAAAATACCTCTGCAATGGTATGTGAAACTTTAACGAATAGTCTAGTAAAGTCAACAAGAAGATTATCAAATGAAACACGCACCTCGAGAACATCAATTCGGAGAATTATTAAAAATCATAAATTCCATCCCTAAGTGTCTCGATGTCAGAGGCCGCCAATTTGAGCATTTGTTATAATTTTTTGTTTATACTGGAGTACGAACCACTGTACAGTATCACGGATACGCATTTACGAGTTAAAGTTGATATTCATTTTAAGTATTTACCATTTGTTGTAATTTATGTATTAAAATAATTATTTTCCTATGGATCCATACTTTCGGCCCACCCTGTATATAATTAACGATCCCAAATCCAAGTCCACATACAATTACAAACAAGATACAAAGATCACTGCATTTCTGGTTTAATGTTTATGTTAATATTACAGAATACGATACACTACAAATAAATTACAGCAAATGTCTAATAATTTACAAAGAGAGACCAGTAGTTAATATTTAATGTGACCTCCTCGAGCATAAATGTTAGTTTCACTTCTCGAAGGCATCGAATCAACCAAAGCCTTTAAGCCTTTAAGCCTTTCATCAGGAATCGCTTGCCATTTTGAATGGATGACACGCCACAGGTCTCGCTCACTTCACTTTTAAGACCATTTTTAAAAGTTGTTTCCACAAAAATGTTCGATGGGCTTCAGATTAAGACTTTGTAATAACAAGTTCAGCAATTGGACTCTCCCAATCTGTTGCTGCCTTTCAAACTAAGCTTTGCTGAATATTTTAGTGTTTTGAGTTGTTGTTGTTGTTGTTGTTGTTGTTGTTGTCTCGCTGGAAGATGAATTGCCTCCCATTTAACGGAACTTCACTCTCCGGTGAACGTTGAACCAAAATTGTGGTAATGCGTCTTATTCATACTCTTACTGATTCCTATGACACCACCACCCCATTTGAACTGCAGCAACCCCACACTACGTATAACATAACTATCACCACGCTTTAGTTTTACTTTCGCAGTTAGAATGAAAATTTTTATGGTTATAACATCTTTTACGTTGAAAACGTTCAATTTTGTCGTCTCATTATTCCGAAGCTCTTTACTGCATTTCATGTACGACTTAATGATAGCAATTTTTCCTAGTAACCAAAGATGATCTTGACACGTTCTTTTCACTGTGGGCGTGTTTACAACAATTCCATGATCTCCCTGAATAGTTGCGCGTATTTCTGTAGTTTTCTTAGGGGCGATTTGGTATAGGTAGAGTTTTTTAATATTGCAATCCCATCTTGCAGCAGTTATTCTAGGCAGACCTCGTCTGCTGCGAGTAGTCAGACTGCCATTTTACTGCATCCGCCGTAAGGTTCTTTGAACTGTTTTGTTGGATATTTTGAGCTCCATCGCGATTTCTCTTAGGTTGTTTCCCTGTTTATAAAGGTATTTGAGCTTTTCATTCACGGGTGAATTCTGTTCATTTGTTAGTGCTAAAATTATCCCATTTTCCTAATTGAGTATCCGAAAAAACTGGAGAGCCAAAAATCAAGTGATTTTTTATCACCTCTTCGCGTATCTGTCCACGTATATAAGTAAGAGTATTAACACGAAATTAGGGGTAAAACATTCCCTGTAGCATCTGTAAGGGTTCTACCAGACTTACGCGACTGATGAAACTACAAGCTGCCCAAGAGACACTGGACTGGGTTGTTACACACGATACGCCTGTTAAATTTTAGTCAATACATAAGTATAGCTAGTTCTGTGGGGCATAAAAGGTTTTCACTCTTAAACATAAGTTTTTCCCACCCAAGCTCCTCAATTTTTGCAGAAGTGATCCGAGCGGTATGAGGACGTGCGTTGTCGTGGTGGAACACGATTCCTTTCCGATTAACCAAAGAAGGTCTCTTTTCTTTTAGTGCAGTGTTCAATCGATCCAGTTGTTGACAGTAGACTTGAGCGGTGATTGTTTGGTTGTGCGGTAAGGTTTCAAAGTGTATTACACCACCTTTATCCCACCAAACACTAAGCAACACCTTCCGAGGGTGAAGATTTGGTTTTGGCTGTGGTATCGCTGATTCTCCGGCACAAACCCACTGTCGACGGCGCTTAACATTCTGGTACAGTATCCACTTTTCATCACCAGTCACTAAACGGTGCAAAAACGGATCTTGGAGTTCACGGGAATGAAGAGCTGTACTAATGTTTACCCGCACCCTCAGATTGTCGACCGACAATTCATGCGGCACCCATTTTCCTAACTTAGGCACTTTCCCGAGTTGTTGCAAATGTCGATGGATGGTGGACGGGGATGAATTGAGTTTCTGGGCCAATTCTTCGACAGTTATTGAACAGTCTTCTTCAAGTGCGGCTAACAGCAGGTCATCATCAAACTCAGCAGGGCGTCCAGAGCGTGCTGCATCTGTCAAACAGCAGTCACCATTCCTAAACTTTTGAAACCATCTTTGACATTTCCTTACATGCAGAATATCGTTGCCATAAACGTCCTGAATGTTTCGCGTTGCTTCAGTAGCACTATTCCCTTTTTTGAACTCGTAAAGCATTATATGCCTGATATGCTCTTCTGATACCGCCATGTTTATGAGGGGTACACATAAAGCAAACCACACGTCTTCACTGGTCAAGGTCTGTAAAGTATGTAGCGAAACACGATAGATCTCCTCTTAGATATAACCTTCGGAAAATTTATGCTTAAACCGAGTAGGACTAGTTTAAACTTAATCTATCGTAAAAAACGACATTACTTATGGGATGACCTGATATATATATACACTATATTATCAAAAGTATTCGGACACGCATAGGCCTTTGGCCTCAATGACAGCCTCAACCCTCCTTGGCATACTTTCAACCAACTTCCGGTAGGTGTCTATCGGAATACCCCTCCATTCCTCTTGCAAAGCCGCTCCCAGAGATGGTTTGGAAGAAGACCGATTTGGCCAGTCTGATGCGGCGCTCCAATTCTTCCCAAAGGTGTTCAATGGGGTTAAAGTCCGGACTCTGAGCAGGCCAGTCCAACTTCTCGACATTGTTATCCATAAACCAGTCCTGTATGCACTTTGCGGTATGACATGGAGCATTGTCGTGCTGATACTGGCAGGGCCCATTACCTTAGTACTGCCAGAGCGTAGGGAGCGCAGAATTATCCAAAATATCCAGATACATCTTGGACTTCATGGTTTCCGGCACGACAACTAAGGGACCAAGTCCAATCCGGCTGAAACAGCCCCATACCAGCACGAAACCTCCACCGAACTTTATAGTCGGGACAATACAGTCCCGTAAGAAGCGTTCTCCAGGCAATCGCCACACCCACACACGTCCATCAGAACGAAACAATGTTTAGCGCGATTCATCACTGCTCTAGAGTCCATGAACGTCGAGCACGACACCACTCCAATCGGCGTTCTGCATTTGTGGCGGTGATATTGGGCTTGTGTACAGCTGCCCTGCCATGAAATCCAAATCTATGCAGCTCCCTACGAACAGTTGACGTGCTGGCAGATGTTTCCATGGCCTGTTGCACCTCCGCCGTGATGTTTGCCGCAGACGTCGTGCGTGAGGTACGAACACTCCTCCGTAAGGCTCTTCGACCACGTTCCGTGAGTTTGTGAGGCTGTCTAGACCGTTTTTTTGTTGCAGTGGCACCTTCAGCCTTCCATCTTTGAATAACATCCGCTACAGTAGATTTTAGAATGTTCAGACGGCTCGCAGTTGCGCGCACAGAAAGGTTACTGATGTGGCATCCAACCATCATCCCACGTTGGAAGTCTGTAAGTTCCGCTCCACGCGGCATACTGGCGTCTAATCCACTGCTACTGCCCAGGCAGACATACAGGCTTTATATTGAGGACTTTCCAAGCCACTGCGCATGCGCTAGTCCACAATACGTATTTGTGGCGGGATGTCCGAATACTTTTGATAATATAGTGTATATATAATTCAATTCTTGAATATTATGGTTATCTGAAGCATTTAAAGAATGAAGTTTGTTTTCTTTACAGTACTATACAGGACATTTCACCACGCTTTGATATCCTTCTCATTTTAATAAGTAATCAGGAAACTGCGATTACAAATCTGGGAAACGAAGATGAGAAACAAGAAATCGTGCTTGCGGCCTCAAAACGCAAATTTACGTATGGACAGGTGCCTTTAACAGTTCAATCTGGCAACCCTGAGACACGAGCTAGACAAGGAAAGAAATTTAACCCTACATTCCAAGTTAAACGTAAAAGGACGACTGCTACATATTGGTAACCTTTCAAATACACGCAATCATAACTTAACCCTACAAACAATTCTGGCGTTAAAGGGTTAAGATACTCTAAAGCAGTGTTTTTCACTAAGTTTTTTAAGGGAGCCACTTCTTCAGAACATACACACTGAGAGAGCCATATATATATATATATATATATATATATATATATATATATATATATATATATATACACACACACACAGTGGTGTAGTGCTAAATAAAGAAGTGAGGGAACGCATTTTGAAAGTGTTACTCAGATGCAGGGGGGGACAATGGCGAGCACGGCGAGCCCATACAGCTGGGGGTCCGGGGGCACTGCAAGCCCCCCGGGAAATCTTTTGAAATCTGACCAATTTCAGGGATATTTTGAGGTCATATGCACTGGATATTAGGATATATTCCAAGGTTGAAGATGCAGTATTTCCAGTGTCATTAGATATACGACATCCAGTACGATCAATAAAAATAGCTAACAACTGGAATGATTAACTAAAAAAAAGTTAACAACTGGTACGCCGTGGTGACTGTTTCACCAGATCTTTATAGGCTAGCATTGCCTCAGTCGAAGCTAAAAGAAATGAAACAGTTAATGATTCTTTCACATATTTCTTCTAGGGGTGTGAATTAAAATTTCATGACGTTAGAGATTTGTAAGTTCGGATTTATTTGAAATAGTGAGGGAACGCCGTTCCGTCTACCAAAAAAAGTAAGGGAACGCCGTTCCCACGCGTTCCCACAGCACTACCACCTGTATATATATATATATATATATATATATATATATATATATATATATATATATATATATATATATACAATGTTAAATAAATTAAGTAGCATATATATATATATATAGCTCATCAGCTGTTCTTTTGTGATGACGATCCTATATAAATTGAATATATCCAAATTTCTCTCTCTCATATTCCATGCATCGAGAACCAACCACTTAGGCCATCACGAGCCGCGCAATGAGTACCACTGCTCTAAAGCGTGTAAGCGCGAACACGGCACCCTAAATGTATGTGTTCACCCGCATATCCAAGAGGGTGGTGGGCATTTCTAGCCTATGATTTAGGCAGAGAGAGAATTAAGACTTCTGGTAAACTATAATTTTATTTCTAAGATAACTTCTTAGCCGTCGCTACAATGCATTGCACCTTCTCTTGTCTCTTTCCGGCATTTCCCGAATTTTTAATCGCAACTTTCATTCAGATCATCTACAAAAAATGAAAGCTCAGTGTGGTGAAATGTCCTGCATACCACTCCAAATAAAGTTTCGAAAATAATATACAGTGGGATGGTATATTAAAAATTTAAATGTTTAAAATTTAGACGTACATAATAATAATAATAATAATAATAATAATAATAATAATAAAGTTCCCTTTAAAGTTCGCGCCAAAATCATCCTTTGAAAAAGGCGCCAAAATGAAGACCCGAAGCGGAGGTGGGGCAAATACTTACCAGTACCCATAAAATAGGAGTCATTATAAAGCCCACTGGATTTCGGAGATGTGTATCTGGGCGAATCTTGGGGAAACTCGTCTAAACCATACTGAAAAATAAATAAGAAATAAATAAATAATAATTATGGCAATATAGTCATTATTAACGTCATAAAAGCAAAATCGTAAAAATTTATACTGTAAATTTAAAATTTTAATTTACTACCAAGAATTTAATTTGTACTATTTCTTTTAAGTGGGCGAGATTTTAAAACTTAAATACGTTTTTATCGAGCAAAAACTTGTGCCAACCACTTTTGCAAACAAAGGGTCTATTATATTTATTGTGGCCGACGTGCGGCGTGTAAGGCGTATCGCGACAATAACATCTCTCTCGTAGGGGTCAGTCATAATGGCAATAATAATAATAATAATGTTTGTCCGTTGTTTATTTAACCTCCTCCGTAATATCCAAGATCGTATGACGGGAGGGAACCTATCACGGCGTTACGTTCGATCCGAAATATCTACGGGTCGCGACATCATCCGAATGCGGAGGAGGACGGTCATCCATTCAACTAGTAAACAGAAGCAACGAAGCTTAACCTAGCCGATTTAACGGGAAGAGGCGCCGCGACGTGGTCACGACAAAGAGTATATAATAAGTTCCATTAGAGCGGCGTTTCTCAAACGGTGGGGACGCAGTTTGTTTACCCCCGTAGGATGATAAGGGGTCGAGCCGACCTAAGATCCTGACACGGGGGTCGTGGGGAAAATCCGGCTGAGAAACGCCGCATTAGGGCAAAGGGGGATTACGTTAAGTAGGAAGTAAAGATAGAACCATACTTCTTTTATAGTAACGTAAGTGGCTTAACCCCGCCCCATGGAATTTTGTCTTTCCGCATCAAGACTCAAAAGAGGCAAGTATTATACAAAAGTGAGAGAGTAGTGAAGTAATTCCACGAGAAACTTATAAGGAATTAACAACAAATATACGCAATTAGACGGAAGGAGAAAAAATGTTATTGTAATTTACTGCAATTGAAACGCATTTATTGTATACACAATTAGAAACACACTTCGATGCTATACTTCTTTATGACACGGATGAACCCAAAGTCAAAGTAATGAAACAAATATCTCTCTCTCTCTCTCTCTCTCTCTCTCTCTCTCTCTCTCTCTCTCTCTCTCTCTCTCTCTCTCTCTCTCTCTCTCTCTCGCGACAGTCGTTGCTCATAGAATAGACAAACTGAGCGCGTTTAAGGCTCCTGGGCCAGACCAGTTTCTCCCCAGTGTTTTGCGAGAAGTGCGCGACCAGGTGGCTCCCCACCTGGCTACAGTCTTCAACAAATCGTTGGAGATGGGCCAGGTGCCTGGTGACTGGAGAGAGGCCAACGTGACCCCTATCTTTAAGAAAGGGATCACGAAAGTCCAGGGAACTATCGTCCTATTAGTCTCACTTCAGTTGTAGGTAAATTATTAGAAAGGATAATAGCTGATAGAATCGTTGACCATTTGGATTCCTACAAGCTGCTTGGGGACTCCCAACATGGGTTTAGACGGCATAGGTCGTGTCTCACCAACTTGCTCGAGTTTTTCCACGTCATGTTGAGTGAGTACGATAAGAGTAGGGCGATTGATATACTTTATCTCGACTTTCAGAAAGCCTTTGATAAGGTACCTCACCGCCGGCTAATGGCGAAAGTGCGCGCGCTGGGTATCGGTGGGGAAATAGGTAGGTGGATTGAAAACTGGCTAAGGAATAGGCGGCAGAGGGTGGTAATTAAAGGGGCTAGTTCGGGTTGGGCCTCGGTCACTAGTGGGGTTCCTCAGGGTTCCGTTTTGGGGCCACTGTGTTTACCATTTACATAAATGATATCGACGGTGGCATCGTCAGTCGGATCGCCAAATTCGCTGATGACACCAAGCTTGGGGCCAATGTTGGGACGCCCGAAGCGATCGAGGAACTGCGTGCGGACCTAGGTAGGATAGGAGAGTGGTCCGAAAAATGGCAAATGCCGTTTAACTTGGGTAAATGCAAAGTGATGCACATTGGCTACGCCAATCCCAAGTCGGACTACTCGATGTTGGGCAGTAATATCGAGGTGACTGATTTAGAAAAGGACTTGGGTGTGCTAATTAGCAGCGACCTTAAGTTTACGAAACAGTGTGTAGAGATGGAAAAGAAAGCCCAGAAACTATTGGGTTATATCAGGAGGCAATTTCAGTTTCGGAACAAGGAGATTGTGCTCTCACTGTACAATTCCCTTGTTCGGCCGTACCTGGAGTATGCTGTGCAGTTCTGGTCGCCCACCCTCAGGAAAGATATTGAGAGGCTGGAGCGAGTGCAGGCGAGGGCCACAAAGTTAATCCCTTCCGTTAGGCATATGGGCTACAATCGACGGTTACGCGCCCTGAACTTGTTTTCGCTTGAAACTCGGAGCCTGCGCGGTCAACTGATCGAGGTTTTCAAGCTCTTACGAGGGTTCAACGATGTCGATTTTAGAAGTATGTTTAGTTTAAATGATAACCCAACTCGCAACAATGGTTGGAAGTTGGATTTGAAACGGTTTAGGACTAGTGTGTGTGGGAATTACGTTACGTATAAGATCTGTGACACATGGAACAGGTTACCTTCGGAAGTTGTGAACAGTTCCTCTGTGGATCAGTTCAAGAAAAGGTTAGACGAAATCTTGCACACTATTTGAGTGTGTAAAGACATTTAGGACCTCAGTCTGCGGAAATTTCTTTTCCTGTAAAATAGTTGATATCTGGAACCAACTTCCCTCAGAGGATGTTTCCAGTCAAAGTGTAAATCTGTTTAAAAATAGGCTAGACAAAGTACAGAACACACTCATAGTTTAAGATTAAAACCTCAGAAAACTCTGCAGGATTCTACTTTTCTATCCAGTTTTCTACTACTGCTAGCATAGTTTGAAAGACAAAATTTTCCCTGGCACCCGTTGCCATTGGTACCTCCTCGGTATGGGCCGCAAGGCCTTTTGAGGTACTTCTTTTCCTTGTAACTCCTTGTAACTCTCTCTCTCTCTCTCTCTCTCTCTCTCTCTCTCTCTCTCTCTCTCTCTCTCTCTCTCTCTCTCTCTCTACTTTATCTCGACTTTCAAAAAGCCTTTGATAAGGTACCTCACCGCCGGCTAATGGCGAAAGTGCGCGCGCTGGGTATCGGTGGGGAAATAGGTAGGTGGATTGAAAACTGGCTGAGGAATAGGCGGCAGAGGGTGGTAATTAAAGGGGCTAGTTCGGGTTGGGCCTCGGTCACTAGTGGGGTTCCTCAGGGTTCCGTTTTGGGGCCACTGTTGTTTACCATTTACATAAATGATATCGACGGTGGCATCGTCAGTCGGATCGCCAAATTCGCTGATGACACCAAGCTTGGGGCCAATGTTGGGACGCCCGAAGCGATCGAGGAACTGCGTGCGGACCTAGGTAGGATAGGAGAGTGGTCCGAAAAATGGCAATTGCTGTTTAACTTGGGTAAATGCAAAGTGATGCACATTGGCTACGCCAATCCCAAGTCGGACTACTCGATGTTGGGCAGTAATATCGAGGTGACTGATTTAGAAAAGGACTTGGGTGTGCTAATTAGCAGCGACCTTAAGTTTACGAAACAGTGTGTAGAGGGAAAAGAAAGCCAGAAACTATTGGGTTATATCAGGAGGCAATTTCAGTTTTGGAACAAGGAGATTGTGCTCTCACTGTACAATTCCCTTGTTCGGCCGTACCTGGAGTATGCTGTGCAGTTCTGGTCGCCCACCCTCAGGAAAGATATTGAGAGGCTGGAGCGAGTGCAGGCGAGGGCCACAAAGTTAATCCCTTCCGTTAGGCATATGGGCTACAATCGACGGTTACGCGCCCTGAACTTGTTTTCGCTTGAAACTCGGAGGCTGCGCGGTCAACTGATCGAGGTTTTCAAGCTCTTACGCGGGTTCAACGATGTCGATTTTAGAAGTATGTTTAGTTTAAATGAAACCCAACTCGCAACAATGGTTGGAAGTTGGATTTGAAACGGTTTAGGACTAGTGTGTGTGGGAATTACTTTACATATAAGATCTGTGACACATGGAACAGGTTACCTTTGGAAGTTGTGAACAGTTCCTCTGTGGATCAGTTCAAGAAAAGGTTAGACGAAATCTTGCACACTATTTGAGTGTGTAAAGACATTTAGGACCTCAGTCTGCGGAAATTTCTTTTCCTATAAAATAGTTAATATCTGGAACCAACTTCCCTCAGAGGTTGTTTCCAGTCAAAGTGTAAATCTGTTTAAAAATAGGCTAGACAAAGTACTGAACACACTCATAGTTTAAGATTAAAACCTCAGAAAACTCTGCAGGAGTTTGCTTGCTCAGTGTCTCTGTAAGCAAGCTAAATATAGAGCTATTTATATATTCTCCACTTTCCTGTAAAATTTCCTTGGCTACTTTTCCAGGGTCAAGGTATTTTCTTCAACCTTTTTCCGTACCTGCCTCTGGCAGGGAGGGAGCGGAGGGTCGGGAGAGAGCCTTCTACTTTTCTATCCAGTTTTCTACTACTGCTAGGATAGTTGAAAGAAAAATAAACTTTTACAAAATTTTCCCTGGCACCCGTTGCCATTGGTACCTCCTCGGTATGGGCCGCAAGGCCTTTTGAGTACTACTTTTCCTTGTAACTCCTCCTCCTTGTAACTCTCTCTCTCTCTCTCTCTCTCTCTCTCTCTCTCTCTCTCTCTCTCTCTCTCTCTCTCTCTATATATATATTTTTTTTTTTTTGGGGGATATTCGAAATATTTGGTCATCAAGTTACATAGAAAGTTCCCCCCAGGCTAAATCTCCGATAGGGCGTTGGTCATTCAGCTACATATAATTTATAACAACAGACAACGAAAAAAAATGAAATAAATAGAAGTTACTAAACGATTTATAATAATAATAATAATAATAATATATATATATATATATATATAATATTATATATATATATATATATATATATATATATATCTCGACTCGTATAAAAGCTTATAGCTGAGAGCGCCCTAAGGGCAAAGTATTACTACTTATTCTTTCGAAAAAAAAATTCTTTTAAATATTCCTCGAATGTACAACACAAATGAACAACCCTCAACAGCTTCTGATGACAATAAAAATCGTAACAACCTCCACCTTTTTAACGTCTCTCTCTCTCTCTCATGGCAATTTTTTACTTTTATCATAAATGGTTTCAATATTTTAATTCAATTAGAAATTTGAAACGTTTTAACATTGTGTGAGGTTGAGGAGGACTAGAAGGGATACCTTTCATACCTTTAGATAGGTTTGAACGACGGTTCAGGATCGACCCATATATATAAATATATATAGTCATTGCTAATCCGACTTAATGCGCCGGTCGGAGGAGAGGAGTAGCTGAGTTTATTACGAAAATCATATTGTTGTGTTCAACACTGCATGAAGTTAAACTATCTAATATTAGTACTATAATAAAAAACTATAACATTAGTATAAAATGAGTATAGTACATGTAAACAATGTCAATAATACGGGAGAGTCGTATTAGCACGGGGCAATGCACTTGTCTAGAGTCGGAATAAGGGAGCGTCGGACTATCGGGGATATACTGTATGTATATATATATATATATATATATATATATATATATCTTACTTACTTTAGGTGAATTCGAACGACGGCTCAGGATCGACCTACGGTCGACCCCTCTGCAGCATCCCGCCTCATTTGCGGGATTTGGTGAAGGAGGGAATTGCTGTCTGATCTCCTCCTGCCCTCGTAGCCAGCCACGCATGGCTGGTCACGGACTTTGCACAGGAATCTGTCCAACTGGTTCTTGAAGTTATTCGGGTCGGTGTGCTGGAGATTCCTCACTTCTTTTGGTAGGACATTGAAAAGCTTTGGGCCTCGTATTCTGAAGGTATTTTCCATCCTCGTTTTCATGGCCCCTTGTCCCACTGCATATATATATATACACACACACAAAGAATCGATCTGACAGCATCCACAGACTCTGCATAAAAGCAGGTTATTTTTCGTTCAAAACTGGACTTGACTTGGTCACATTCCTTTACTGATCAAGTCAGATTTACGGACGAAAAGAACGCGGAAACATGAGTTTGTGACGTTAAATACAGACAAAATTCAGTTAGGCCCACTCTTTTTTTTGGCTTGGCCTACTTCGTAGTTCATGGGTTAAAAGGCTTAGCCATTTGTCTGGATTCTCAATACAGGGTAGCAAGGTCCTAACTTCAGGCTTCTATCACGAATCCAGTCCAAAATAAGACTGAATAAGGCTTATACTGCGATCTAGATTTGAGCTCGCCAACAAATGAATAAGTCTTGGCCAATATGGGCCAAAAATTCCAATGATCCAAGGTCAATTCTTTACTTAAAACTTATAAATGGTAAATTTAATCTAGCATAGCCCTTCTAACACCAATAAAATGCATTTTCTTATATGTATCGACCTAAATACTGCAATGAGTTCTTGAAATACCTTTGATTCTGCAGACGACAAATTTTGTTTAACAAAAAAGTAACTTGAGTTCTCTCTCGCCACCTATCGGGGCTGGCTTCGGCAAAACTCGCGTCAAGTCTAGTTTGTTTTGCGAAAAAAATGCGGCAACTTGACTTGACTTGACTAAGTCAGTTGAGCGAAAAGGAAAACGCGGTTGTCTGAAAACTTTCAGACCGACTCCTATTTTATATATATATATATATATATATATATATATATATATATAGTGTGTTTCATTATTATTTCTCAGTTCTCGTTTTATGATTTTTTTCCCCTTGCGGCACTCCCTTCTTAGGCCGCGTGAAATGACCGGCAGAGATCGTTACTTCAATTTCATAAACGCAGTAACTTTATGCCACGGTGTGGTGTGTACCACACCACCACCATAAAACACACACACACACACACAAGTTGGGGGGGGGCAGGGGGGGGGTAAGATTTGAAATTATTTTTGAGGGTGCAGTTACCATACACCGCCAACCGGAATAATAGAACCATAATATGAACAGCAATAACAACACTATCTCTTTAATAACTTTAATAACGCAGTGACATTTAAAAATAATTTATTCACTTTTTTCCGCTTATCATTAAGTCTAATATGTAATTTAGTATAATTAAATTAAATTAAAAAAAAATATATATATATACACACACACACACGTAACATGATTCCAGTGTGTGTGCTCTTGTCTTCCCTACGAAATCGCGACAATCTTTAGGCTAACACGAACGTACGTACATGTCACGAAATTAGCAATATGGAGGTGGTTTATCTTTTATCATAAAAAAAGTAGATAATTAAGGTTAGACTAAGTTGGGTTTTGTTAAATTTATTAGGTTTTTAGATTGGGTATAAATGTCGCCATACACAAGTGAATAGGAAAATGTGTGAAAATGATGCAGCTTTGTGGGGTAGCCAGACGAGAGAGAGAGAGAGAGAGAGAGAGAGAGAGAGAGAGAGAGAGAGAGAGAGAGAGAGAGAGAGAGAGAGAATTTAAAAAAATAAAGTACTAAAATAAAAATTATGCAATTACGAAGGAACCTAATAAATTGTCAAAGAACATTTTCCATTATGAAAATAAAACGAACATCAACCGAAACAATAGAAGGGAAAAAATAAATAAGTAAAAACTGCGAACCTGGAGTCTAGAGAGGAAGGAAGAGGAAGGAGGAAGAGGAAGGAGGAAGATGATGATGATGATGATGATGATGATGAAGATGATGATGATAAAGTCAAAGGAAGGAAGAAAGGAAAGAAGGAAATCTTTCTTTCCGTGTCCCGAAACGAAACAATGTGGAAAGGTTTGGTGAGCCTTGAAACAACTTTAATATGAGACTTATAGAAGCTATAAAGCCGGAGTAAATAATAAATGGACACTCATAAAGCTACGAAGTGCCGTGCCGGACAGCGCTACGCTCGGCAGAAGGCGCGTAAGCCCGTACGGGCGTAAGGGCGAAGCCGCGGGCGTCTGAGCCTGTGCGAACGCCTCTACGGCACTCGGCGGAAGCGTGCAACGCTATAAAGCCTTTTCATTAAGTGCCGAAGACGATCCTTTCCGACACTCCAACCAATTGCTTAATACGCGCCACGTACACGCTCATAAATACCGGGGCCAGAGACGCGTACACACGCGCGCACACTCGTGACGACGTCACACTCAAATGTCAACGCTAATATTCAGGGTTTAAAAATGGCCAAAATTCATCCCCGTTTCTAGTCATAGGCCTCGCCTCGTCCGTCAGACTACCGTTCAAAATCTTCGAAAGGCGGTCTAAAGCGGATAGAGCCGATAGACGAAAGAGGACCATCAATTCTTTTTTGAACACTCGTTCACAAAATCATTTCGACTCGTAAAAAGGATAGAAATAAAAGTGTTTAATAATGCACACGCGTTCTGCTTAAGAATTGACACTCTTATTGGTCGAAAACCTTTTCTTCATCCAACCCGTATCATTATCAAATATGCACAGCACAATCCTCAAAAACCTAAAACGATAAATTAAAAAGTATTCAAATCTTATTAACGATTAACGATAGTTATACAGTACAAACGAACAATGCTAAAATATATATATATATATTTTAGCGGCGAAAAAGTTTACCACTCTACGTAAATGTCACAGGGAACCAACGGGAAAGTTGCGTCGACTCCACTCGGAAGAATAAAAAATCCTTCCTCCAGTGACAAATTTATTATTAACTGTAGTTTCTTCAATCAAAGGTTAAATGGCGATCAATTCCTGTTTCGGAGAATCTCTCTGAGATTATTAATGTCGGCTAGGTGACTGCAAAAAGCTTACTTATAACTAATGATGGGAAAGGTTATATATATATATATATTATATATATATATATATATATATATATATATATATATAAGGAGGATGTGCTATTTACACACGCGAAAGGCATATGGCAGAAATGACTATAAGTACTTCAAACAGCTACGTAGAATGTGTAGCAGCAAAAGTTGAGAAATTAAATATGGTACTAATTGTAATGTACAGACCCCCGAACATGCCAACTTCAAAATTCTCAGATTCCATTACAGAGGTCAGAAACTGGGTAAAAGATCTACACTCCAACCCCAAATATTTTTCTCTGTGGTGATTTTAATTTTCCATTCATGAAATATAAAAGGATATGAAAAAATATATGTATACACCAGGACAAGGGGTACACACGGGAAGACCAGGAGCGGGTAAAGATGCTACTAGCTCCAGCTGATGAATTTAACACAAGAAATAACAGAAAACAAAAAAAAAAAACTGCCTAAATTTGGTATTCACAAACAACAGCAACTGATAATGTAGAAATATCGCCAACTATAATATCGGATCACAACATTATTGAAATAACCAATATAAAAGCAACAGAAAAGGAAAAATACGAACAGCAGAAAGAAGCAAATTTGAAATTTTTAATTTTCACTCCAAAGCTATAAACTGGGAAGATGTTGCATCCAATGTTCCCTCTAATTTTTTTTAGTCCGTGTGCGCAAGAAATTTTCGTTGTGCGTACATTTAGATTCATGGTGAAAAATTGTGCAAATTTTTCCGAGCGCTATTATCTTCAAAATTAAATATATATAAATATTAAATACTTAATAAATATATATTATTTCCATAAGGTGATAGCTATTAAATGGATATTAAAAAACTGTTTACAATATTATATATTCTTAAAAAAGAAAACATTTTATCCATTCTAAAAATATGAATAAAATAAAAAATAGTAAAATAAAATTCAACAAAATAAAGAAATAAAATAAAAATAACTAATTGAAAATGACTATTTTAGTTATCATTTCTCAAAACAACTTTTAGCATTTAGCAATTTAAAATAGACTATCAAGATTAATACAATTTTATCCATTCACAAAATAGGAATAAAATTTTTTATTTTTTTATTTTTATTGAATTATGAGATAATTACAATTCGTTTTTATGCAAAAATAAGAAAGAGAAGGTTTATATTCAATGCGTTAATGTATAAAAGAAAAAAAATGCAAATACATAGAGTAAAAAAAATCCGTATTACGTAATTGCGCGGACGTCGGCGAAGTCGGGCGGAAGGGGTTAATACTTAAAAGAGCGACTATAGAGTATGTTGATGCAAATGGTCAGACCTTGTGTGACGGTATATTTTTGAAATTACTTCATTTACTGTCGTGACTCATGATACGCTTGAGCCTGTGTGCATTTTATTTTGCTGTGCGCGCGGGTTTCACAACGCGTGCGCGCGCGCACACGCGTACACCTTAGAGGAAACATTGGTTGCATCCAGCATGGAAGTAATAGATTGGAAACAAATCTTCGAGGCCAAGACAACGGAAGAGATGCTAGTGACCTTAGAGGAGAAGACGCTGGAAATTGTGGAAAGACATGTCCCATTGTCCCAAAAATAAAACAGAGAGGAAAGAGAAGCTGGTTCGAGAGACAAAAGAGGTCACTGTTCCGAAAGCGAAAAAGAGTGTGTGCAAAATTCAGTAACTGTAAAGATAAGATCAGAAAAATGTTAAATGATAAACTGCGGAGTACCGATTGCGTCATACAGTAACTAATTGAGAAGCATACAGAAAAAGAACACGACGACGCTATATAAGCGATAAAGGTTAACTCAAAGTACTTCTATAATTTTGCAAAAAGAAGTCGAAAAACCATGCGACTATCGGACCTTTAAAAAACGAAGACAGTGCTTTATCTGATGACCTAACAGAAGTATCTGAAATATTAAGAGCTCAGTACGAATCATCTTTCAGTATCCCAGAAACTGACAAACTGATATGCGATAGAAACGCGTTCTTTGAAGAAGAATTACAAAGGAAAAGTATAACGGAGTTCGACTTTACGACAGATGATATTACACAAGCTATAGAGAAACTAAGAGCACACACAGCGGCAGGACCGGATAAATGGAATGCCACACTGATCAAAAACTGCAAGAATGCAATCGCTGAGCCTTTACATTGGATATAGAGACGATCACTAGACACGGGAGAAATAACGGGCATCCTGAAGAGCCGAACATAGTCCCAATATAAGCACACCGGACAAAAAATTAGTCACCCCTCTCAGAATGTACCTAATAACGTGTGACGGCGCCTCTGGCCTTGATAACCGCACGAATCCGGCGAGGCAGAGACTCTACGAGGTTGTGCATGTACTGAACATCGATTTGCTGCCACTCGTTCATCAGCCGGTCCCGAAGTTCCGCCAGAGTCCGTGGGTGTCTATTCCTGCGCTTCACTTTCTGTTTCCAGCCTGAACAACACCTTCGACGCATTCGGGATTAAAGGCTTCATTGGACCTGCGATGTACTCGTCGCCTCCCATCATTGGAGAACAAACAAAAACGGGACTCATCGGACCAAATTACACGTTTCCAATCTGCCGCAGTCCGGTTTTTGTGCCTCTGAGCCCATTTATAACGTGCCAATTTGTGACTTGCTGTTAACAGCGGCCTCTTCCGTGGTACCCTGCTCCAGATGTCCATCGCATGCAGTTCTCGTCGCAATGTCCGTTCGGAAATTGGTCGCTGGAGAACCTCATTGGTTTCTTGGAGCAATTGTTCTCTGGTTTGAAAACGATTTGCAGTTACTAGACGAGAAACATGGCGGCGGCCCCTATTGTCGAGAATTGTTTTCCGGCCACAGTTACGCCGTCGATTGTCAGTTGATTGCGAACTACACCACTCTTTGTAAACTCGCTGGACAGTACGCGTTGACACACCAACAAATTGGGCTACTTCAGACATTTTGTGTCCGTGGGCTCTGCCAAACACGATGGCTCCTTTTTGCCACTGAGTAACGTCTGCCTCACGACCCATTTTGCAGACTATATCCAACACATACTTTGTTCTTCACCACCTCACGAAACAGATCTGATCCTGTGTGCTACGTCACCGCTACTTGTCACTTACCAATGCTACATCAGCGCCCTCTGTGTGACCTTGAACTTCCTACTATCGGTGCTATTAGGGGTGACTAATTTTTTGTCCGGTGTGCTTATATATATATATATATATTATATAATATATATATATATATATATATAATATATATGAGGAGATCGATCCGAGGACAAAAACTATAGGCCAGTGTCACTTAAATCTCATCTCACTAAAATATTTGAAAGAATAGTTAGACAGAAAATCTATGACTTTTTGGAAACTCGAAAAAAAGTAAATGATAACCAACAATGGTCTCGTTCAGGCAGCTCATGCCCATCACAACTAATGGAACACTACAACAACATTATTGATGCACTGGAAAGTAATGAAAACTATGATGTACTATACACAGACTTTGCTAAAGCGTTCGACAAGTGTGGCCATGGAATCATAATACATAAATTGAAACAGTATTAGCTCCACTTCTCTTCATAATCATGCTGACATAGATGAGGACGTTACCAGAGACAGCACAGTAACATCCTTTGCCGATGACACAAAGATCAGTAAAAAAATAAGAAACCCAGAAGATATGAGATGTTCGTAAGCGCCACCCCGGACTAAAACTCGTTTTTTGTACCAGTGTGAAGCTCAGTTCCCATACTATCCAATGTTGAGATAATTCGAAAGCTATAAATTTCATATAAACATCTTTGCGCTATCTTCAATGGTTCGAGAGATACACTCTAATATTCATTCCCTAACTTTAACTGCGTTTTCTGGCGTTTTTTATTTTTGGCGCTTACGAACATTTAGCGCGAAGCGCCTCATATAGGATCTCTACAAACCGACATGAACAGAATCTACAAGTGGACGGAAGACAACAATAGAAGTTTAACATTGAGAAATTTCAGCTGTTACGGTACGGAAAAAGAGAGGACCTAAAATCCATGGAATATTATACCCCAAATGGACAGGAAATTCAGAGAAATTCTAAAGCAAAAGATTTAGGGGTTGTAATGACTGATGATGCGAAATTTGAAACACAAAATAAGATAGCAGTAAACAGAGCAAAGAGAATAACTGAGCAGATACTGAAAACCTTTAAACGAAGGGATAGGAACATAATGATTCCTCTACCGAAAACACTGATCATACCCAAATTGGAATACTGCTCCGTCCTAACATGCCCATATAAAAAAGAAGACATTAATCAGCTGCAAGTGATTCAGAGAAGCTTCACAGCCAAGATCAATGGGTGCAAAGAACTAAATTACTGGGAAAGGTTACGCGAATTAAACCTATGTTCACTCGAAAGGAAAAGAGAGAGATACACCATTATTTACACTTGGAAAATAATGGAGAAACTAATCCCTAATCTTACTCTGAACCCTGTAACTCCCCAAACAACGATGAAAAGTAGAAAAGGAAGGCTGTGTCGTGTTCCCAAATTAAAGACTAGACAGGTAACATCCTTAACCCTGAAAGAAAATAGTTTTGTTGTGAGAGGACCAAAACTGTTTAATCAGCTGCCCAAAGACCTAAGGAACACGAATGTTGTTACAATGGACATCTTCAAAAGAAGATTAGAACCCTGGCTCAGAACAATTCCCGATGAGCCGGGCGTACCTGGCTATGTGAGGTGGAGAGTACAAGAAACCAACTCACTACTTCACCAGGCCAACTCGAGAGGAGGAAGCGACAAGCTTGACCTTCGTGAAATGAGGAACCATCACAAGGAACATTTGAAAGGTCGAGCGAGAGTTTGACAGGTGTGTATATATATATATATATATATATATATATATAATATATATATATATATATCACGAAAGTAACATGTGAATAATATTTATGATGAAAATAACCACGACGGCAAAAGAAAACACGAAATGGTGCTCAAGCGCTTTCGTCTAATGACATCGTCAGGAACACTGAGTGTTCCTGAGGATGTCATTAGACGAAAACGCTTGAGCACCATTTCGTGTTTTCTTTTTCCTTCGTGTTTATTTCCATAGATAGATAGATAGATAGATAGATAGATAATTATGTGCTGGAAGGAGGGGGCCAAGGGCGAATGCCCGCAAAAACGCCGTTCCCCCACCCTCCATAGACGAAGAAAAGCGCCAGAATCAAGGTCCAGGGTAGTGGTGAACCGGATGTCAGTTTTTCAACATCTGCGGATGCGGATTTTTAATTTCAATATCCGCGGATGCGGATATTTAGTTAATCTATCAATATAATATAGAATTATGAAAATATGACAATTTTTCAAATTTCGTGATATTACTATTATGGCAGGCAATGCATAAGAATTAAAATTGATATTAATGTTTTCATGTTTGCAGTGTGTTTGCTATAGAAAATTAGCATTTTTTTTTTGCTAAAGAATTTACTATTTTTTAAATTTATTTACAATAATGTTGTTCGAAACACGATAGACTACTTGATCTTATACGAACAATTTCATTCTGAAAAGTTACTGTGTTGCTGTGAAAAGAAAAATCAGTGGAGTACGCACAGCGGCACAGGCAGTGTTTGTTGATTTAATGGTATTTATATTTTGAGGTTTATATATTTGTTTGTTCATTAATAATTAATACTTTACATGAAATGTGCATGATTGGGCCTTATAAGCTACTTTATAAGCCAATTTAATTGTAAATTGCACAATTTAATTAGAGGTAATATCCGCATAACATCCGCAGTCAGAAGTGCGGATGCGGATGTTAAAAATGATGCGGATATCCGGTCTACCTCCAGGGTTTTCGAGATACTTGGACACTCTGCGTTTGAAAGATTTGAGGTCATAGACAGGGGAAAAGATGGATTGAGGATGATTGTTTCAGAGTTGACCTGTTGAATAGATGAAAGATTGGAAGTACCGATTAACCCTTGCGTTAGAGAGTTGGACAGAAAAGGAATGAGAATGTGTAGAGCGTCTGGTACTACGTGCTTTCCTTAAAGGTGGTGGCATGCAGTTAAGAGAGTTCAGAAGAGCAGTGTCCGTTATAATAGCGATAGTAAAAAGTGTGGAAACATTGCGGCGTAGAGAGAAGGATTGAAGACAGTCAGTAAGAGGCAGGGAATTGATGAGACGAAAGCCTTTGATGCCACTCGGCCAAGTAGGGCTGTGTGGGTTGAGCCACCCCACACACAGGGTTACCAGATGTTCCGATTTCTGTGGGACTGTCCCGACTTGCCAAGTAAAATCCCGAGTCTCAAACATGCAATCCCGAGTCCCAATTATGCGAGTGTTGTTGCGTCAACATTAAAGGTGTTATTCTTTCCAAAAATCGGCAACCCTGCCCACACGTGAGAAGCGTACTCCATACAGGGGCGGACAACACCCCTGTACAGAGATAGCAACTGAGTGGGGGTGAAAAAACTGCGGAGACGGTACGACACACCTAACCTGTTAGAAGCTGTTTCAGAGAGTATGTGTGATCTTTCCACGAAAGATCACGAGAAAAGGAAACGCCAAGAATGTTAAGAGAAGAGGAAGGATTGAGTTGTGTAGTGTTGAAGGTAAGGGGATAGTCGTGTGGAAGACTGTGACGAGTAGACAGATAGAGGAACTGAGTTCCTGAGGCATTAAGAGACAAAGTTTTCTCTGCCCCAATCAGAAATAGCAGAAAAATTGAAGCATGGAGCAACCGTTGAGAGGGACGCTTTGTGAAACGGGTGAAGTGAAGAGTGGAATCATCAGTATAGGACCCGGTAGGACAGGAAGTGCGACCTAATAGATCATTGATAAATAAAAGGAAGAGAGTGGGTTGACAGAGCAGAACCATGAGGAACACCACTGTTAATAGTTTTGAGAAGAACAGTGTCCATTTACAACCGCAGCTATAGCTCGGCCAGAAAGGAGATCAGAGAAGAAGGCACAGATAGAAGGATAGAAAACGGGAGGAAGGCAGTTTGGAGATTAAAAATTTGTGCCAGACTCTATCAAAAGCTTTTGATAGGTATAGCGCAATAGAAAAGGTTTCACCGAAATCCCGGAAGGAGGATCTACAGAAGCTACGGCTAACAAAGACCCTAAGATCCACTCTAAGGTTAGCCCGAGAGAAAGGAAAGAGGAGGGGGTTAAGAGAGGAGAATAAGGGGTTAAGTAAGTAGCAAAACCTACCATTCGTGGGTTAAAATTCATTCAGAAAAAGAGAAGAAAGACTCCCCATCATCATCCGCCGGCCATTGCCGACAAGTCGGAAAAATAGTCGAAGAGAATAGGAAAGGGGTGAAAGATGAAAAGAAGTAAAATAAGAACGCTTACAAACCATGCAAACACAGTCTTAACTCACTGTCATACCATGCAGACTACAGACATGCAAGTAAGGAGAGGATAAGAACAAAAAAAATAAGTAGGTAAAGTATAACAAAAAGTGGGTTAGTTTACGCTACGAGCTACAACTACGTTCGTGTTAGTCTAATTTTTTTTTAATAATTTTATTGTTGGCATCACACGCTGGCATGTCACAAGCTAGCATTAATCGTCAACAGACTCATCCTCGACCACCACCCCCAGAGCTCCTGTTGCTAATTGTTTTTTATTTTAAACGATGTTAATATTTCTAAAATGCCTATCTAAACGGTTCTTAAACATATTAACGCTGGTAGAGTTCACGACAGGCGCGGGAAGATTATTCCATTTATCAATTACTTTAAACGTAAAGAAGTTTTTAGCGATATTAGTAATGAAACGTCTGCCACGCAACTTAAATCTGTTATTACGAGTATTGCTATTATCGAAATTGAACAGTTTATCAAAACTTACGTTATCGATTTTATTAACGATTTTGAAAACTTCAATAAGCTCCCCTTAATCTCCTAGTTTTGAGTGAATGCAAGTCTAACTCTTTAATCCTATCTTCATAAGGCTTGTTGCGCAATGACGGAATTAGTTTCGTGGCGCGTCGCTGAACCCTTTCTAACCTATCAATATCCTCACGCAAATACGGGCACCAAAACTGAACGGCATATTCTAAATGAGGCCTGACTAGGGACTTGTAAAGGGGCAATATAATATCCTTAGATTTAAATTCGAAATTACGCGCTATGAAGCCTAACATCCTATTAGCTTTTGCGCAAGACTCCAGGCACTGGTTCCTAACTTTTAAATCCTTAGATACGCGTACGCCTAAATCTACTTCCTCGTCAACGCTCGCTAACTCTCTATCATCCATCGTGTACGTGTAATTATTGTTACGAGAACCTATATGCAAAACTTTACATTTGTCTACGTTAAATTGCATCTGCCACTTATCCGTCCACTCCATAATCCTATTTACATCGTCTTGGAGCCTATTTCTATCGTCTTCGTTAACAACCTTACCGCCTATTTTAGTATCGTCTGCGAATTTTGACACGTTACTGGTCAAGCCTACATCTATATCGTTAATGAACCCTGTGGGACACTGCTACCTACATCCAACCACCCTGATTCACTACCATTAACAACGACCTTCTGTCTCCTAGCACGAAGCCATTCCTCTAACCAGTTAGCTACCTGACCGCGAATACCTGCGCTTTAACCTTCGCAATTAATCTTCTATGCGGAACTCTATCGAACGCTTTTTTAAAATCTAAATAAATAACGTCAGCCGCTCTATGCCTATCGTATTCGCGCACTATTTCGTTATAAAATTCTAACAAATTAGTTAAACAAGATCTATGGCGTCGAAACCCATGCTGACTACTATTAATCAAATCGCGACTTTCTAAGTGATCGATGATACGATCCCTACCTACGGATTCCAAAAGTTTACCGACAATTGACGTTAAGCTAATGGGGCTATAATTGCTAGCTACTGTACGGTCGCCTTTTTTAAAAATGGGCGTGACGTTAGCTAATTTGAAGTCTTCAGGAATAATCCCCGTTTCGAGTGACTGATTAAAAATCTCTGTTAAGGGGCCTAGGATAACTTCTTTCAAATCTTTCAGATGTCTAGGATAAAAGGCGTCAGGGCCTGGAGCCTTGGTAACTTTTAGCCTATCGATATAATGCGCAATCTCACCCTCGTAAACGGTTATTTCATCCAAAATAGTCTCGTTGCTAAATGGAACGATATCGTCCACATCGGGGACATTATTGACGTCTTCTACGGTAAAAACTGTCCGCCATTAGAGTCCACGAGAGGGCCTATATTATCTTTTATCGGCTTACGATTATTCACGTAATCGAAAAACTTTTTTGGGTTATGTTTACTATCCGCAGCTATAAGTATCTCTAAATTACGCTTAGCACTCCTAACTGATCTTTTAACCTGACGTCGAAGCTCGATATATCTATTGACGTTAGCTACCGTGCCATTGCGCTTTTCAAGTCTATACGCTCTGTTATGCTCGTTTATGAACTCGCCTATTTCCCTAGTCCACCACTTGGGCCTAGCATAATTTCTAGCGCGCTTGGGCCTACGAGGAATAACCTCCTTTTCGATATTCAAGAAACTATCTTTAAACGCTTCCCAATGCAAATTTGCGTCATTACCCATAAAGAAGTTATCCAAGTCCACTACTTTCAAGCTATCCGCAAAACTATCAAAATTGGCCCTACGAAAATCAGGGACTTCTATTACGTTACTATCCTTAGTGTTTTCTATCAATAGCTTAAACCTAATAATTTGATGATCACTACATCTTAAACTCTCGCCTACTTCTAAACCTTCGTCTATATTTTCGCCGTTCATCATCACCACGTCTAAAATATTGTCACCGCGCGTTGGTTCGGTAACCATCTGTCGTAAAAAATTATCTTCCATGAATTCAATCAATCTCAAATCCTCATCGTTACCAGTAAAAGTCTCGCAATTAACGTTAGGGCAGTTAAAGTCTCCGACAACTATACTATCCCGATTATTAATAAAGTTACCAAGAAGTGTGTAAAATCTAGTATCGGTATTGAGGGGTTCAACGGGTGGACTACAAACAACAACAAAATTGAAACTAAGATTACGCGCCCTAACTTCAACGCATATCACATTAATTGCTGCCGGAAAATCTATCTTAACCTCGATAGCCCTAAGGGAATTACGAATGTATAGCAAACGCCGCCACCAATCCTATGTAACCTATCATTAGTAAAGAGTTTAAAACCCGGTATATCAAGTTCCCCAACAAGTCCCGAGTCACGGTATTTAACCAGGTTTCAGTGATAGCAACTATATCGTAGTTGCCGGAATAAATTATCGCCTTAAATTCGTTTAATTTATTTCTGATACTACGCGCATTACAATAAAAGACGTTTAAGTTATTTTTTACCACGGGTCCGCGTTTTAAACTATTTTTCACGTCGGGTCCGCGTTTCCCGGACACACAACGTTTAAAGGCGGCTTCGACCTATACAGCTTTCGAACGTTTTCGTCAATTAACCTACCTAGCCTAGCATTACCTATTTCATTAAAATGCACCCCATCTTTTAGAAAAAGGCTAGGATCACTGAATTCGGACCACAGCTTTACGAAGGGTACATTTTCCTCAGCACAAATCTCTTCTAATTTAGTATTAAAAAAATATTGTTTTTGACGTAATCCTAAGACCCAAACCGTGCCTAGGGGTAATACCTAGAACTAAAGACCTATCTGACCTCGCCTTCAGGGACCTAATTAACCCTCTATATCTCTCCAAAAGGTCAGGCACTCTCGAATCGGGCCTATACGAGTCGTTGCCCCCTACCATCGTCACCAACATCGAGTGACGGGAGGCAACATCAATCCTATCCACTTCGTCTCTAATTCTGTCAATCTTGGCCCCTGGGAGACAGACCCTCCTCCTCTTGGTTGGATGCCGTCCAACGAACTCTTTATCCATATGGCGCACTAAAGAGTCTCCAATTAAAATAGTTTTCCCCTCGTTCACGTCCCTATCCAAATGGGCGAAAGGGTTCGAAACCTCGATAGGGGGGAGATTCCTATCACCTAACGTACGTGGCATAGCTCCACCCTTCACTTCTCTAAATCCCTCCCCATCTACTAATCTCGGACCAACCTTAACCCCTTCCTCAACTCTATCCAACCTTCCCGATAAGCTACCTAAACTAGAAACTAGGTTACGCACTTCACCCTTCAAATTATTAACGTCTTCAACGTTAGTATTGGTTCAGCTTTCGTCAACTGTAGCCCTACCCCCTGCCCTCATCAAACGTTGCAAGTCTTTCCGTTACCTCACGTACACTACGTTTTATGTCAACTATTTCCTGCCTTAAATCGCAAAAGAAACAAACCGATCTCTCGGTAATCGCCATAGGACCGCCGTTATAATCCTTAAAATCTGTATACCACCGATTTACCCCACACCTAACACATGACGCTTTCTGCGACGGCATCGCGCAAGTTAAACTTGTGACGGTTATAAACTAATTTAAGTTAAATTAAGCCGGCACGCTATGAAAACTTCTAAATCGCTAAAAACCACTAATATTCAATTACTTAACTATAACAATGTGAATATAAACGCAAGTATATAAAATTCAGAACTTTCCAAAAGTATAAGCAATATCAGAGAGTTCAGGAAATGCGTCCGCTCAGTACGAAGTCTGGCTGACCAAAGTATGACCTAGAGTCAGAGAGGTATGTAAGAAAAATCGCCAGTAGTGTCCCTTGAGATCTGAAAGAAGATTGCGAGAAGAGAGGTGTTCAAGAATCTTCCTATTAAAGATAGATTCAAAAACTTTAGAAAGGCAAGAAATCAAAGCAATTGGACGATAGTTGAAGGGTTGAGAATGGTCACCCTCTTTGGGACAGGCTGAATGAAAGCGAACTTGCATCAGGAAGGGAAAGTACCAGATGAAAGGCAAAGACGAAAAAGTTTGCCTAGCAGGGTGTCACCACAGAAGCACGGTTCTTAAGAACAGGAGGAACACCATGAGGACCGTACCCCTTCCTAGAGTTGAGCCTAGACAGGGCAGAAAGGACATCTTTGGAAGAGATTCTAATTTCAGACATAATTAAGTCAGAGGGAGGAGTTTAGTGTTTTGTACCCTTTATTCTGTCGCTCCTGTTTTGTTACCATATAAGTTGAAATTTTTCTTCGTTAAACTTCATATTGTCTTCCGCTCAAATGAATACCTATGTTGGTAAATCCACCTGTGAATGTCAATATTTCTTCAATATACTAAGGACACTCAATATATTTTGCCCCCACCCTTTTTTCTTAGCTAAATAATAGGCCATGGGGCTAAAATGTCTTTTAGGCAGTAAGTTTGAACTTTCTGCGATTCACATAACAGGATTTTTCCAGTTTGAACCTCCCCTCCTTGTATAAAACCGATGGTTAACGCAGTTTCGAAAATGGCGTCTGACAGTGATATGCGTCGTAAACAGAGAGCTGTTATCGAGTTCTTAACCGCAGAGAAGGAAACAGTTAGAAATATTCACAAACGTCTACAAAACGTTTACAAAGGTGCTGTTGTTGATCGAAGCACAGTTGGACGCTGGTCTAAACGTGTGAGGTCATCGGAGCGAGGGAGAGCCAACCTCGATGATGAGCCACGCAGCGGTCGCCGGCATCGGCTGTGATAGCTCACACTGTGCAACGTGCTAACAGCATCATTCGATCAAATCGGCGCGTCACATACAAGGAGCTACGAATTAGTGAAGGAAGTGTGAATACGATAATTCAGCAACTGGGATACTCAAAAGTGTGTTCACGGTTTGTTCCTCGCGAACTGACTGAAGATCACAAAACCCAAAGAAAAGAAATTGCTTCCGAGTCTTGGTTCGATACGAGACAGAAGGGGATGACTTCCTTTCACGAATTGTGACTGGGTATGAGATTTGGGTACACCACTTTGAACCTGAAACAAAACACCAATCCATGGAGTGGCATCACGCAGACTGCCCACGCAAGAAAAAGTTCAAAATGGCCACCATCTTCTGGGACATGAAAAGGGTGATTCTGGTGGACATTATGATGAAGGGACAAACAATCAACTCAGAGGCATATATTGCTACCCTACAGATATTCCAGAGACGTATAAAGCGAGTTCGACTGGAGAGAAAACCGGAAGACGTCCTTCTTTAGCACGATAACGCAAGACCACACAACAGTTTGCAAACAAGAGAGGCCATCACAAAAATACGCTTGACTGTGTTACCCCACCCTCCATACAGCCCGGATCTGGCACCTTCAGACTTCCATTTGTTTGGGCCAATGAAGGATGCTATTCGTGGAACAAAGTTTCAGAGTGATGATGAGGTTGTTGAGGAGGTTAAGAGGTGGCTCCAGCGGAACCCAGCGGACTTTTACCAGCAAGGAATAAAGGCCCTTGTTTGAGATGGAGGAAAGCCGGAGAAAAGGATGGAGACTATGTGGAAAAATAAAAACTTACAAAATTTCTGGAACTTACAAGGAAACTTGGAAAGAAAAAATAAAAGGTGGGGCAAAATATATTGAGTGGCCCTTGTATTTTTTAGAGGACAGTCATTTCGAGGAATTGCATAAACTATGGCATCTTGGGATTTAATACTTGTAGTAATATATGGTCGAATTATGTTTTTGGTAAATATTTGGCTGGACACAGGGTCTACATTTTTTATCAAAATTACATTTTTCTAGTGTAGTTTTCTCTGCTTTGTTCGAATCTGATACCCATTTCTTGTGCAAATGAATAGAAACTATTTTTTTTTCCATTCCAAAATACGGAGTGTTTCCACTCATTTGCACAAGAAATGTGTCAAATTCCAACAAAGCAGAGAAAACTACACCAGGAAAATGTAATTCTGATAAAAAAAACTAGCTAACCTAACTAAATTAACTAACCTAACTAACCTACACGCTTATTCTTGGGGTTTGTTTTCTGCCGGTGACAATAGTATATATGTTGGTCCGCGCGATAAGAACAGGAATTGTTACATTTCGGGCATTGCACACAAGCAGGCAGAACTCCGTGGCGTTTAAAACAATCCACCGCTGCTTCGTTATTTTCAAAATATTTAGAAATGGCGCGGTAATACTCAATCTCGCAACCATCACATTCAAAACCTTCACTAGCTTCAGCCATTGTCCTCAAACTGCGTGAAGCAAAGGAAATTCCTATGGCGCACGTCGCAAAAAGTGTCTAATTGGCCAAATCTACACGAAAAGTGTCTAATTGGCCCAATCCAGCCATGTGACCATCTGAAAACAAGTGATACGTCCACGAAACGCATTACCGTACATACAAACACACGGAGCGCTAACATACATACATACATACGGAGTCTCCACGTAAAAATTACATATTAAATGAATTTTATAACTGCGCACTAGCACAAAAAATGATTAGTACCATCGTAAAGAGCATGAAAAATAGTGCTAGTGAAACACAACCTCTAATTTCTCGTTAGCCCCTGTGTCCAGCCAAATATTAGCCATATTTTTAACTATATTGATATTTTCAATGACTACATTATTTCTGCATGTAAAGGGTGATTAATTTGTGCCTTGATTGGAACAGGAAGCTTAAGAGTATTTTCCCTTTTGAAGTATTTTCTTTATTATAATTACAGAACTTCTTCCGAGCACCATAATGAGCTTTATTAATAAAGTCCGATTTGTAAGTGTTCTTAATGTACACAATCTCTTCCTCCAAAAATATAGGGTCGCAAATTCTGTATGCTCTCAAAAACAGATTCCAAATCACTACTTTTTGTACTTTCGGAATGACCTGAGAAAGCATGCCAAAAATCCATAAGTTCAGAGTTCCTCTTCGACACATCATCTCCAATTCCGGGTGTATTACGTATAAATTGGTTTTTTGGATGGCAAAATACCTTAGTATGCGTGTTGGAACTATCTCAGGGGTCCATATACTCAACTCGCATGATTTTATAGAAAAAATACAAAATGTGGACTTAAGAGGAAAAGATACGGTTAGCTTCAACGTCGTTTCTTTGCTTACCAAAGTCGCTGTCAACTATACATTGGATTGTGTTGATAAATACTTGACCGCACATTCTGAATCTCTGCCTGTCAGTTCGAATCTTTTTACGCGCGTTTAATTCGATTGTGTATTTATCATAATTATTTTAGTTTTAACTACTTTTATTATTTATCAGCAGACTCAGGGTCTTCCAATGGGCTCACCTTTACCTCCCACGCTCTCTAATTTATATATGGAGTTTCTCGAGAGGAGAATGATCGACCTTTCGAATCCTGGAGTTAATTTATTTAGATATGTTAACAATACTTTTGCAGTTGTTGACGAGCGTGTTAATATTGAAAATTTACTCGCGAGTCTTAATAGTTTGGAGCCTTCTATCCAATTTAATTACGAAAAAGAAAACGATAAACAGTTACCTTGCTTAGACGTTTGTATCATAAGCAATTTGAATAATAGGAACATCTTTAAAGTTTACAGAAAGCCTACTCATTCTGACTCGTACCTATATGCTTTCTCAGGTCATTCCGAAAATACAAAAAGTAGTGTGATTTTGAGTCTGTTTTTGAGAGCTTACAGAATTTGCGACCCCACCATATTTTTTTTGGAGGAAGAGATTGTATACATTAAGAACACTTTTACAAATCGGACTTTATTAATAAAGCTCATTATGGTGCTCGGAAGAGGTTCTATAATTATAATAAAGAAAATACTTTCAAAAGGGAAAATATTCTCAAGCTTCCTGTTCCAATCAAGGCACAAATTAATCACCCTTCACTCTAGGAAATAAATGTAATCACTGAAAATAACAATAGAGTTAAAAATATAATTCGACCATATATTACTACAAGTATTAAATCCCAAGATGCCATAGTTTATGCAATTCCTCGTAATGACTGTCCTAAAAATTATATTGGAGAAAGTATTGACATTCACAGGCGCATTAACCAACATAAGTACTGAGTGCGGACAACTCAAGTTGACAATCGAGTATTTATTTAATCATGTTCAGTCCTGCACAACATATTATTAACTTTAATGATTACAAATTCCTCGCTCATATTAATGACAAATAATAAAAAAATAGTGAAATCCTTCTTTATTAAAAACGCTGATCATCTGAATGGTCGGTAATAGAGTATTTTTTGACTTAAACGATTTTACGTTTAATATTTTAAGTTTGTTCCTTGGTTCAAGGGTAACAACAACAACCAGCCATCTTGCTTTGTCGGTTGTCCTTTTTAAGAATTTTATCGTTTTACAGCGACTTCATTCAGTTTTAGTTCGACCAGCGACCACTTTCGTTGTTCTGTTTTCTTTCCAAATTAAAAAAAGGACCATTATATTGGCTGAAAACGTTAGTCCGATCTTATTTTGTATTTTCTTTTAGGGTTTTTTAATTATATATATATATACCGTATATATATATATATATAATATATATATATATATATATGAAAGTAGTTATTCCGCTATAACTCAGTGGGGTTGTTAACGAATTGCTGAGTTTTTGGCGAAAGATTTGAATAAGAGCGAGTAATTAAAACCTTAATCGGAGGCAGAGACTTTGTACCGTTCGAGGGATGGTGAATTCTATTATGATGGGGAGAAAATAATTGTGAAGGAAAAGTAGAAGAAAAGCGTAGAATCACATGAAAAGGAACCTCATAATATATTATTTACTTTGTTACTTTATTTGAGTTTGAACTACGGTTCAGGATCGACCTGCGGTCAACCCCTCTGCAGATCTCTCCTCATTTGCGTGATTGCGAAATATACGGAAGGAAACCTTAAATATTTCAGTGATCAACAAAGCGTTTTCTACCACTTATACCTGAACTATGTACAATTGTATGTAAAGCACTGAATATATATATATATATATATATATATATATATATATATATATATATATATATACAGGGTGGGCCGATAGTCTGGATCCATAGGAAAATATTTATTTTAATACATAAATTACAACAAATGGTAAATACTTAAAATGAATATCAACTTTAACTCGTAAATGCGTATCCGTGATACTGTACAGTAGTTCGTACTCCAGTATAAATACTCAAATACCTTTTTTATTTCAGCCCAGAAATGGCTTCGAATCTAACAACAGAAGACCGGGTAGAACTTGTGCTCATGTACGCGAGACAGGGCGCTACACACAGAGAAGTTGCTAC
Organism: Bathynomus jamesi; assembly: GCA_023014485.1. Taxonomy (NCBI): domain Eukaryota; kingdom Metazoa; phylum Arthropoda; class Malacostraca; order Isopoda; family Cirolanidae; genus Bathynomus; species Bathynomus jamesi. The sequence goes on from JAJOZX010004043.1 coordinate 341,375, forward strand.
CGAATTCAATAGAAATCATCCTGATAATCATCCAGTAACACATGCGACTGTTGGCAAGTTGTTTAAACGTTTCAAAGAAACAGGAAGTGTACATGATCGACGGCGTTCTGGTCGTCCAAAAACTACAACTGATGAAAATACCTCTGCAATGGTATGTGAAACTTTAACGAATAGTCCAGTAGAGTCAACAAGAAGATTATCAAATGAAACACGCATCTTGAGAACTTCAATTCGAAGAATTATTAAAAATCATAAATTCTATCCCTAAGTGTCTCGATGTCAGAGGCCGCCAATTTGAGCATTTGTTATAATTTGTTGTTTAAACTGGAGTACGAACCACTGTACAGTATCACGGATAGCATTTACGAGTTAAAGTTGATATTCATTTTAAGTATTTACCATTTGTTGTAATTTATGTATTAAAAACAAATATTTTCCTATGGATCCAGACTTTCGGCCCACCCTGTATATATATATATATATATATATATATATATATATATATATATATATATATAGGAATGAACTCAGAATGGTCCCCTGAGTTTTTTATGATACACACAGACAGTGCATGGAACAAGGAACTCTTCCGGGATAATTAAACCCACTATAGTCCGAATAAGTAATGGTAAATGACAAATACCATAGTTTTTCTTTTTCATGATGCTAGCCCGACGCGGGCAACGGGTCACTCGCAAAGAGATCCCATAAATATAGCTTCCCTCACCAGCTATCTGCAAAGCAGACAGGATCCAGCTTTGGGACATGGATCTAGGGTTTAAAGCAGCCTAGTCCTACTACATTCAGAACCTCAATATAAGCAAAAGACTCGCTGCCTTCACGTCAGATTGAATACATCAAAGAAAAATGGGTAACTATTATATTTTTAGCCAAAAAACAAAACTTAAACTCAGGGGACCATTCTGAGTTCATTCCCATCTTGAAACGGACATGTTATGTGCCTTGAAAAGTGGACGCTCAATTCTGCCAGTTGAGGTTTAAGTTTTGGTTTTTGGCTAAAAATATAATAGTTACCCCTTTTTCTTTGATGTATTCAACCTGACGTGAAGGCAGCGAGTCTTTTGCTTATATTGAGGTTCTAAATGTGGCAGGGCTAGGCTGCTTTAAACCCTAGATCCATGTCCCAAAGCTGGATCCTGTCTGCTTTGCAGATAGCTGGTGAGGGAAGCTATATTTATGGGACCTCTTTGCGAGTGACCCGTTGCCTGCGTCGGGCTAGCATCATGAAAAAGAAAAACTATGGTATTTGTCATTTACCATTACTTATTCGGACTATAGTGGATTTAATTATCCCAGAAGAGTTCCTTGTTCCATGCACTGTCTGTGTGTATCATATATATATATATATATATAATATATATATAATATATATATATATATATATATATATATATATATATATATACTGAGCAGCAGAAAAATCGACCCACTTGGAATATCGCGAAAAGCAAAAAGTGGGCAAGCTTCTGTTTGTAAAAGTTTTAAAATTCGAAAATAGTCTATGAGGCAACCAAATAACGAGACAAAACAACGTCAGCTGCGAACACACTAGCTGTAACGAATTTTCGACTTCTTTAAGAATTCGATAGTCTGACATTCAGTTGCTCTTAGACTGCTAGTGCCACTATTTTCTTCCACTAGTGGGAGGAGGCATTTGCGTTTAGTAACAGATAGATAGACTTCTAATTCTTTTGGGTTTCAGAATTGGACATTTACAATGGATTTGAGTGCCGTGAACGTCGCAAGAGTCGTCGCCCTAATTGAAGATGGTCGGAGACAGCGTTACGTCGCCGATGCGCTAGGAATTCCAACAACAACGGTTCGACGTGTCTACCAACGTTATGTGGAGACAGGAGTACACCAGAAGACCAGGATCTGGAAGATCGCGCTGCACATCTGTCCGTGACGATCGTTTCATCGTCTTGAGTGTTTCGCGAGATCGTCGCTTTACTGCCACAAACGTCCGCAATGAGCTGGAAAGGTCTCGAGACGTCAGTGTATCGGAGCGAATCGTTAGAAGGAGACTTATGGAAAGTGGCTTACATGCTAGACGTCCAGCAATGGGCCCGGAATTGCTCCCACACCACCGCAATGCTCGTCTCGTTTTCGCTCGTGAGCATGTCAATTGGACTATGGTCCAATGGGGACGAGTATTGTTCACGAACGAATCAAGATTTAATCTTCAAACATCCGATGGACGGGAAAAGAGTGTGGAGAAAAACAGGAGAAAGATTCGCCCCGTGCACTTTTAAGGAGAGGGTTGTTTTTGGAAGAGTCCAATTGACATGCTCACGAGCGAAAGCAATTAACAGCAACTAACATCCTTTGCAGACGATACAAAGATCAGCAGAAAAATCAGCGATGTAAATGAAGTGGAGGCCTTGCAGAGGGACACGAACAAAATATACAAATGGTCAGACGACAACAATATAACATTTAACACGAGGAAATTTCAGCGCTTGAGATATGGTAGAAAAGAGGAACTTAAACAGACTGCATATTGTGCTCCAGATAGACAGGAAATTCAGAGAAGCACGAAAGCGATCGATCTGGGGGTAATAATGACCGATGATGCGAAATTTGAGACAAAATCAGATAGCGATAAATAAAGCAAAAAGAGTCGCAGGACAGGTACTAAGAACGTTCAAAACAAGGGACAGTACAGTAATGATTCCTCTGCTAAAAACACTGATTATACCAAAACTTGAATACTGCTCAGTTTTGAAGCCCCCATATAAAAAGGAAGAAACTAATAAACTAGAAGAAACTCACACACATTTCACAGCAAAGATTGATGGCTGCAAAGAGCTCAACTACTGGGAAAGACTACGTAAACTAACTCTGTACTCCCTGGAAAGAAGAAGAGGAGAGGTACACTATAATCTACATATGGAAAATGATCGAAAAACTGGTATCAAACCTCAAACTAAACCTAATTACCATTCAAACAACGCTGGAAAATAGGAAAGGCAGGATGTGCAGTGTTCCCAAATTAAAGGCCCTACAAGGGACCTCCTAACACTGAAGGAAAACATCTTGGTTGTCAGGGGGCCAAGACTTTTTAACCAGCTTCCAAAGAACCTCAGAAACGTTACAGGGGTCAAAGTTGAAGTCTTCAAGGGAAGACTAGATGCCTGGCTCAGGGCGGTACCAGATGAGCCGGGTGTACCTAGGTACGTACGATGGAGAGCGCAAGAAAGTAACTCGCTCCTCCACCAAGCCAGACTTAGAGGCGGGGCCACCAGCTTGACCTTCGTGTGAAGAGAGACCAACGCACGGAACAGCAACGAGGTTATATATATAAAGTATAATTTTTTTTGTACTACAGGGTGTAAATAAAGTACAGCCTAATGGAAAAAAAATAATTGTAACCAGTAAATTTTACCTACAGATGATACTGAACTTTATGGACACACTGTATATGTAGAAACGGAAATACCAGTTAAATAAAATGTATAAACGAGGAATAACGAATAAATAAATAACTTTAAAATAAGTAAATAAACGTAAGAAAAGAACTATTTTAAATCATTGAAATGACTTTTTATTTTATTTAAAATAAAAATTTGAATCGTGAAGTGGTTTCGTGCGAGAGAAAGAATATG
>JAJOZX010004043.1:350000-380000 GCA_023014485.1 Bathynomus jamesi
TTTCATCTTTAGCTTTAAACCTTAGAACCTGTCCCAAAGTTGGGTCGTACCTGCTTTGCAGATAGCTGGTGAGGGAAGCTATATTTTGGGGCCTCTTTGCTACTGACCCGTTGCCCACGTTGGACTTCCATCATGAAAAAGAAAAACTATAGTATTTGTCATTTATCATTACTTATTCGGACTATAGTGGATTTAATTTTCCCAGAAGAGTTCCTTGTTCCATGCACGGTCTGTGTGTAATATATATATATATATATATATATATATATATATATATATATATATATATATATATATATATATACTATATATACACATATATATATATATATATATACACGTGTGTGTGTTGTTTCATCGTTTCGTTTCATTCATTCAAGGCACGAGCAGCTTGCAGCATATTGCCAGGTAGGCCTATTATTATTAGAGAATCAGTACTCTGATGACACTAGCGTATTCCGTAACTCATCACTACTGGAAGAAACAATACTTTGCTTTATCATGTTAAAGTTAGCTGTCCTCTTCGTAATTCTTTGTGGACACTGTTCATTATATAAGGCGGGGTGCATGACTTATCAGGAAAAAGATGCGCCGCAATGTGCGATTTTTAAATCTCTCCTATTCCTTTTATCTCTGAATCTCAACTTCGTAGTTTTCCGTCTTTCATGATTTTGTTGCTGAATGAGTACAACAGTGTGTGTGTGTGTGTGTGTGTGTGTGTGTGTGTCCGAATTATTAACCCACCAATGATGAAATTATGATTAGCCAAATATCCTTTGTCTACACGGATTAATTGAATTTTTTGGGGCCGATTTTCTTTTTCCGCATTGAGAGGTTGTGAAGCAAGATGTTGGTCTCTCTCTCGTGCGTATCTTCGCATAAGCTAGGTACCGCCTTTTTAAAGTCCATACATCTAAAAAACTAATTAACCAAATTAATTTAATCTAACCTAACGTTACAAGAGTGCCATCGAACCGAGAAGTGGATGATAAATATCTCAGACGGAACTGAGGGCTCGAATGGTGTTTTCTGTTAAGTCATTAATAGTGATGTGCTCACTAATTTAGCCTAACTTAACTTAATTACGACTAACATATCTGTTTTTCAGACACTAAAAACATTTCTAGATTCTTTTATATACATTTTTTAATGTTCCGAGGTACCAAAAATTACCTCTCAAAAAAGTTATTCCACTTCATCGGTAAATTATTACACACACGACCTCACTTATGCCCAGTTGACTACACACACACACACACACACACACACACACACACACACACACACACACACACACCGTAAACGCCTTTTCCCACAAAAATGTTGACAATTTTGGTATTGTTGATATAATCTGACGTATACACTTTTTCTACTATTTTATTATGTATGTATGTGAATTTTATGTAATTTACAATACTGTATGTATTGCATACTTAGATACTGTGCGTGCATATGAAATTGTAGTGTATGTTTTGGAGGCGTGAGTGAGTAAGTAGCACACAACACAAAACGAAAAAGTATCGAAAGTTCAGAAAGAGAAATTAAAGTTCGTTCCATTGATTTTTCTGTTGGTAACAGAGCTGAAACCCCATTTTTATCTTTGCACCTCTACTTGCTGGGTACCGCAGTAACTAGGGTGACCAGACGTCCGGCTTTAGGCCGGACAGTCCGCCTTTTGAGCACTCTGTCCTCCATCCGGAGCCACCTTGAGCCGGACGTTAATTTGTCCTCCTTTTTGGGGTCTGGCTAAAAAGAATTATATAAATTACCTCAGGTACACTTAAAATAGCGGGTACTGAAGGCCATAATAACCGTTAACGTATTTTTATTATATGTAGTTGGCAACACTGCTGATAAGCCGCATTTGTTTTCAATTTCATGACTACGAGTCGGACAGTCAGTCTGCCCAAGGAGTAAAAATGAATATTCATTTCTTCGTACGGCCACATACGCAGTGTCCTCCTTTTTGGAAATTTGGAAATGGCCACCCTAGCAGTAACCCAACGCTTTTGCGAGGTGTTGGGCCACCAGTATACTCTCGAAATTTCCTGACGTACGCATTCCGTATTCGAGGAAAATTTGAAGATAAATACAATGTAGAGACACAAATAACGAGTAAGTTACGGGCGAAGTACGCAGTGTCCAAGGTACGCTACTGTTTATATTAAATGTAGACGAAAGATAGGCAGTTCTGCTCATACATTTGTACATGGACCACGTGTACGCCTAACCCAAGAGGCAGAAGTACGCTCTCACTGAATTTGATATAGAAAAAAGAATATGATGTGTATATATAGGAGCATTTCTGTATAATCATTTATTGCATTAAGTTTGGCCAACATGAAGCCACTCGGGCCTGTCGAGGTTATCCGAGTCATATAAATGGTCTATAACTAACCTTTAAGGATAGAATTTTGCAAACCTTAATTTCAGGTCAGTTATTATCACACTACAAAACTACTGAAGTACCCTATATATGTACTCTTGTCATAGCTAAGTAAAATCCTTTTCCGCCTAAAAACATATAGGGCCTATATATATATAACTCAGAATGGTCCCCTGAGATAACTTTTATGTAATACACAGACTGTGCATGGAACAAGGAACCCTTCTGGGATATTAAGTTCACTGTGGTCCGAATAATTAAATGGCAAATACAAAGTGTTTTCTTTTTCATGATCGAAGCCCAAAGCGGGCAACGGGTCACGGGTCATTAGCAAAGAGGCCCCGAAATATAGCTTCCCTCACCATCTATCTGCTAAGCTGGTAGAACCCAGCTTTGGGACAGGGTCTAGGGTTTAAAGATAACCTAGACCACTACATTCAGAACCTCAATATAGGTAAGAAACTTGTTGCATTTACGTTAGATTGGGCTTCCATCATGGAAAAGAAAACTTTTGTATTTGCTACTTACTATTACTTATTTGGACCAGAGTAGATTTAATATCCAGAAGGGTTCCTTGTTCTATGAACAGTCTGTATATTACATTATATATATATATATTATATATATAGTTGTCCGCAACAGAGAGGAGGCTTTCAAAAGGTTCCGTCGCCATGAAACTCCTTACTCTCACTTAGCTTATACGAGGGTGGGCTGAAAAGTAATGCCTCCACCTGAATAATTCTGGATTGTGTAGAGGTAGCCAGATAAAGTCGGTTTTGTGTTATAACCTAATATAGCCTACACTCATTCCACACGTTGGTTCAGTATCAATTACAATGGAAAAGAGTAAAGACGTTCGCTTCAAGCAACGTGCCGTTATTGAATTTTTGACCACAGAAAATGTTGCTCCCATTCATCGGCGAATGTAAGCCGTGTACGGCAAACTGTGTTGATATGAGTACCGTTCGACGTTGGGCGAGGGAGTGTAAAGAAGGAGAAGCAGAGAAAGAAGATTTGCGAGACAACCCGCGAAGTGGAAGGCCTGTAACCGCAACCGACGAGTCTCATCGGAACTACGTTAACGAACTGATTCGTGGAAATCATTGCATTAAACAAAATAAAATTGCTGTAATGCTCGATATCTCCAAAGAGCGAGTGGGCCACATTATCAGTATTTTCGGTTACCGAAAGGTCTGCGCCAGATGGGTGCCTCGCATGCTCATTATTGCTCACTGCCGAGATGAAAACTGAGAGACTACGCATTTGGCAAGAAAATCTGCAGCGCTTCGAAAATGAAGATGAATTTCTGCACAGCATTGTGACAGGAGACGAGACGTGGGTCCGCCATTATGACCCTGAAAATAAACAATCCATGGAATATCGGCACAAAAATTCAAAGCTCAAAAATCGGCTGGAAAAGTGATGAGGACTGTTTTTTGGGATATCAATGTTGTTTTCTCGAAGACGTTATATTGAAACTGAAGAAGTTGAAAAAACGGATCAGGAGGGTTCGCACCCACAAAAACAGTCATTGTTCACTATGACAAAGCACGGCCTCACACCAGTGTTCAAACGCGAGAAGCAATTGAGGATCTGCAATTCACCGTCTTGCCGCATCCACCATATAGCCCCGATTTAGCACCATGCGGTTTTCACCTCTTTCCTAAACTTAATTAAAGAACATCTTCGTGGAAATCGCTACGAGTCTGACGAAGAAGTCAAGGCCGCTGTGAAATTTTGGTTTCGTAGTCAAATCTCCGAGTTTTACTGGGATGGATTTCAAAAACTTATTTATCGTTGGCGACTCGCCAAAAATTTCTTCATCCGATAAACCTAATTCTAATTCTTCTCGCTCTTTCTGGTATCTAGCTAAGAACCTCTCCAACAACTTTACTTCTTCTTTCCCTCCTCTTTTCCATTCCGAAGGCTCAGTTACCATCTCTTCTAACAAAGCTGAACTCTTCGCTCAAACTTTCGCTTCCAACTCAACCCTGGATGATTCCGGTGCTGTTCCTCCATAGAATAAAAGATATTACCAAACCACAAGTTGGGTATCTTGGGAGTAATAATGTCATCGGATGCAGAATTCACAGAACATTACAACATTAAAATTACAACAGCTAGAAAAATAATGGAAATAATCTTGAGAAAAGCCAACATTATGCTAAAATTACGGTAGAGTTTAGTTTTACCAATAATTGAGTATTGCTCAGTGCTCACAAGACATACAGAAAACGAGACACTGTAAACAGATAGGCCATACAAAGGACTTTTACGTTTGAGACAGATGAAACGAAAAGATGAAGACTACTACTGGTCACGACTACAATCCTTAGAACTCTACTACTTAGAAAAAAGACGTGAGCAATACGCAATACTATACATACGAAGATATTAGAGGGATATGACCTAACCTTCAGAATCAAATAGAGAAACAGTGAAATGTGAGAAGAGGTTGTTTCTGCACTGTCCAGCTGCGGTGGGACAAGGGGGCATGTAAACGAAGATGGAAAATAGTTTCAGAATAAGAAGCCCAACTATTTAACGTGCTATCCAAAGAATTGAGGAACCTCCAGCACACCAACTTGAATAATTTAAAGAACCAACTGTAAATTATGCGTTACTCTACGAGGGAAGGACAAATGGAAAGCAACTTTCTCCGAAATCAAATCTCCCACATGAGACGGGATGCTGTAGAGGATCTTGAACCGTAGTCAAAATTAAACAAAAGTGTGTACATACGAGAAGCGGTCAGAAAAAAAGTTTACACGGCGTATAATTTCGTAACTATAGGACCTACATTGATTATGCTTGTATCAAGTGAATTCGTTAATCATTGTTGGCAACACTGCACGTCGATTCGGCTGCCATCTACCGTACATTGGTTATACGAGTCAGTTGAACATGGCGGCTCAACTGGAACGGTGCCCTGTCATTTCTGCAACGATATTCCGAGTCTGTCCGTGGTCGAAGAATTTCTCGAGCGCATTGTCATAGGAGACGAGACATGGGTTTATCACTGTACTCCGGAAACAAAACGTGCCAGTATGGAATGGAAACACCCTGGGTCCCCGCGACCAAAGTAGTTCAAGATTGTGAGGTCCGCTGGCAAAGTGATAGTTACCGTGTTTTGGGACCACAAAGGCGTTTTACTCGCAGACTTCATGCAAAAAGGCACAACAATCAATGCAGCTGCATATTGTTCAACACTGGAACGTTTACGAGCGGCCATTAAACGTAAACGTCCTGGATTGCTCCGTAGGGCAGGACACGGTTCCAGTCGAGCCGCCATGTTCAACTGACTCATATAACCAATGTATGGTAGATGCAGTGTTGCCATTTCTACACATTTATCTGTCTCTCTACAGATTTTATGCTTTGTTTTAGATTTTCAGATTTTTACCCCAAAATGGGCGAAATCTACAGATTTCTAAAATTTATGATTTTTTTTTTTATGCTTCTTTTCAGATTTTCCTTCAAAATGGGCAAAATTTGACGATTTCTAAGATTGAGGTTTTTTTTTTACTAACCACTACAGACTACACTGGATATTATAGTAATATTACTGAGTTTCTCCATGAGAACTAACAAATTATTTTCGTGCGCCACCTGTCAGTAGAGAGTGGCAACATAACATAAACACGCCATACTCAGCTGACTGTGTGTCGGTTCTTACTAAGTCATCAACAAAACACACTGCTAAAGAAAGCAAAGGGTGGAATCCAGTGGTGTAGTGCTAAATAAAGAAGTGGGGGAACGCATTTTGAAAGTGTTACTCAGATGCGGGGGGTACAATGGCGAGCGCGGCGAGCCCATAGAGCTTGGGGTCCGAGGGCACTGTAAGCCCCCCGGGAAATCTTTTGAAATCTGACCAATTTCAGGGATATTTTTAGGTCATATGCACTGGATATTAGGATATATTCCAAGGTTGAAGATGCAGTATTTGCAGTGTCATTAGATATACGACATCCAGTACGATCAATAAAAATAGCTAACAACTGGAATGATTAACTAAAAAAAAGTTAACAACTGGTACGCCGTGGTGACTGTTTCACCAGATCTTTATAGGCTAGCATTGCCTCAGTCGAAGCTAAAAGAAATGAAACAGTTAATGATTCTTTCACATATTTCTTCTAGGGGTGTGAATTAAAATTTCATGACGTTAGAGATTTGTAAGTTCGGATTTATTTGAAATAGTGAGGGAACGCCGTTCCGTCTACCAAAAAAAGTAAGGGAACGCCGTTCCCACAGCACTACACCACTGGTGGAATCTACAGACAGTACAGATAAATAGCCCTGTTGTTGTTAATGATAATGTTCATTCCATAATTCCAGTACAGCACAAAATTAGGTATTTTATTGAATTCCCTTTTCCATTTTGTATATACGCATCCTTATTTTGTTGCTGTATACTTGTTCTTTCTATTTGCTGCTTTTTGTCTAGATCATTCTTAATTAAACTGGCCTATAGACGTAGCTTGAATAGTATTCTGGTTTAAAATATTCAGTTTATCTACCTTTCATTCACTTAATTTTGTGTTTAATTGACCATTTTTGTATTTCTGTTTGGAATTATGAATATTATTGTATATGTTACTTACAAAAATAAACTTTAAAATCAAATGGTAGTTTACAGATTTTGTCTAGAGATATTTTTATTGAAACTACAGATTTCTACAGATATTTTGACACCAATCTTCAGATTTTCATTATTTTTGGATGGCAACGCTGGGTAGATGGCAGCCGAATCGACGCGCAGTATTGCCGACAATGATTAACGAATTCACCTGATACAAGCATAATCAATGTAGGTCCTTTAGTTACGAAATTATACGCCGTGTAAACTTATTTTCTGACCGCCCCTCGTGTGTGTGTGTGTGTGTGTGTGTATGCTGCAAACCCACAAGGAAAAAGAAAAACGATTCCAAGGCCTTTCGTGTATTCAAAGCTACACCTCGTCGGGGAATGAAGATAAAAGGGGAGATGCCCATAAATATATACAACGTACAGGAAAAAACAAAAACAAAAAAAAAAATTAGCACATACTTAACAAGGGTTAATGAGAGGCAAAAGAAATTTTAACATATCTTCAATTTTATACGTCCCCGCACTGTTATTGAAATTGTTTTTAAAATGAATAAATGCACATTCTAGAATATTTCTATTATATATCTGTTTTTAACAAGCGCTTTAGAACTATCACACTTGATGCTATGGTTACATCTATACATATGGTTAAATAAAGCAGTGGAAGTATTAGCTGTTCTACAAGCATATTTATGCCAATTGCTTTAAGTACAGTTGGAAGGTATTAAAAATTAACATGGTAAGGTAGGCTAAGGATATATTTACGCTGAAATTCCTTTACAATTACATTATAATAATACCTATTCTTGGCTTTCTTAACTCAGTATATATAGGCCAAACCGGTAAAACGTTAGATATTAGGGTAAAACAGCATAAATATGCTTGTAGAACAGCTAATACTTCCAATGCTTTATTTAACCATATGTATAGATGTAACCATAGCATCAAGTGGGATAGTGAGAGAGAGAGAGAGAGAGAATGTTGGAAAAACAACAACTTTTTGTTCGATGTTCTTTTTTGTAAGAAAGTTTTTGTTTTTTATCTATCCAGTAGAAAATTCGTTTACATAGAAAATAAATATAGTTTCAATAAATCACTTTTTATATGCTGTAAAAATATAAAGCATTTATTTTAAATATATAAAATAGACCTCTTAATTTAACTTAGACCCACACGATACAGCATAAAATTACTCAATTTTTTTCATCTTTTATATTTCAAACCAAAAATACAGATAAATATACAGACAATAAAATAATTTCTACACGTTATAAAAACAAAGAAAAATATCTAACATGCGTGTCAGATTTTATATTAATTAATGTTTGACTTAGGCCACAGAGCGTTGATTCTCAACGTTTTTTGCGATGGCGACCTCATTTTGACCAAAAAAATTTAAAAAATGCGATCCTCCTTCCCAAAATGATGATGCAGCACGTAATTCAACTGCAAAAATAGCCCCCCAATTATTTCCCACGTGACGATAGGAATATTGATAAGAGGTGACTACTTAATCCATTCAACGAAAGCAGGGCCGTTTCTAGCCATTAGGGGGCCCTAAGCAGTATACCCATTTGAGGCCCCACCCCTCCATCCACCAACTCACGCTTTACTACATCACCTCAGCACACACATACAAAAAATGGCTGTGTTAATAAAAAACAATTATGAAACAATTTTAATGAAACATTTATGTCCAAAACAACAAATATGTACTTTCAGAAGACAAACAGAAAAAATACTCTTCATGAAACTCCTGAAAATTAGCTTATACATTATTCAGAATAAATGACAGAACTATGTATAAAAAAATAATGCAATTATCAACTACCAAACAATTACTAACTCTACGATACAATCGTGTAATAGCTAACAGTTACACAGAACAGTTTGTATCTTCAAAATTTTTGCCTCCTAGATTTTTTCTGGGCGAAATCATCAATAACATCATCATATGAAATCTCCCTGCCAACGTCCTGGTTGATGCTTATGATACCAAGGCCACTGAGGCGATCCTGCCCCATTGATGATCTGAGGTAGTTCTTGATTAGCGTCATCTTAGAGAAGTTCCTCTCGGCTGACGCTACTGTCACAGGTAGAGTGCAGGCAATTCTTAGTGCAACCCAGAGATTGGGGTATAGTTCCTCCAGTTGCTTCTGATGAATGAAGGAGAGAAGCTCCAATGCAGTCATGTTGTGTGAAGGTAAAGTCGGCAAGTTCTTAATTTCGAGGGCCAGTTCTCTTCCATCAATGTCAGAGTCAGTATTTTAGAGAGCTTTTCACACTTGCAGGACAAATCTTCCTTGTTCATTGTGGTGAAGTTTAGGAGAACCCCAAATATGTCCCTCACATCATCTAATGTTTTGAATCTCTCATTTATTGACCCGATGGCACAATCCACCACCACACTGAAAAATTTGACTTCCAGCCTCTTTAAGGCTTCTGTAAATGGTTCGTCAGGAGCTTCGTAAGCAAAGTGCTTTTTTGTGGATCTGAGCCTCTTCTCCTTCAGCACAGCCTCCACATTCATTTCCTCACATATGTCCCTAGCTACGACTTGTGCTGCAACAAAACCTGTGTTTCCGTAGCTGGTGAGTGAGTCTTTTGTTTTTGTGAGGAGGTTGACTGCCACATCAAACTGCATTGTAGGAGACTGCAGAAGTTTGCTCACATGGTTAACTGCATGAAGAATGTCATACCATACTACTGTGCAAATCTGAAAGCGATAAGACCCTACCTCCTCTGCAAGTGCTTGTGCTTCAGTCCTGGCTATGGCATCTGTGGCATTGTTTCTGATTTCCAACAGGGCCTCTCTGATGATGTGGTTCTGGTATCGCACAGCCTCAATGCTCTTAAGCCGGCTCTCCCACCTGGTTTCACTCCAAGACTTGAGTGTTATATTCACGTGCTTCTTTAGGATTGTCCATCTCTGTGTAGCTGCTGCAAAAAGGTTGTACAATTTTTGTACGTTGCCAAAGAAGCTGATGGCATCTGTGGAAGCTTTAGCTGCATCAGCCACTACAAGATTCAGTGTGTGAACCCCCACATGGAACATAGAGTGCACGACAATTCTTCTCTAATAACCTTGCTTGAACACCTTTGTTCTTGCCCTTCATGTTCGCTCTGTTGTCATATGATTGTCCTCTGCAGTCATCAAAGTGAATAACTGAATATTCAGTTCATCTAGTCTCTTCAGAATCAGAACTGATAAATCCAGGCCTGTACTTTCTGAAGCCTCAAGAAAGCCCAAGAGTATTCTTTTATTTCTGGTACTTCACCCATTTTAACAGTTCTGATAATAATCGACATCTGTTCTTGGTGACTTATGTCTGGAGTGCAGTCTAAAATGAGAGTAATATTTAGCTTGTTTTATTTTTGCAACAATGGCATCCAAGATCTTCCCACTAATGGACCCAATGAGCTCATTTTGAATGATGTTTTCAGGTAACTTGAATGACTATATTGGCCACTTTCGACTCTGCTGATGTGTTGTTTCATCACTGGATCAAATTTGGCAAGCAGCTTAACCTCCTTCAAGAAGTTGCCATTGTCTCGATTGTACAATGTAGAGGAAGACCGCCTGAAAGCAAGGTTTCTCTCTGCCAGTGATTGGATTATACTTACAGGACGTGTGAGAACATCTCGCCAGCGTCTTCGCTCTACCTCCATTAATGACATTTCAGTTTGGTCAATGGTCCTCCCAGGTTTTAGCCGCAGTTCCAGATCCTTCCATGTTGCCATGTTATCTGCATGTTCTGAACTATTTTCATGGCCTTTCAGAAGCGAACCAACGTTTATCCAGTCTGAAAGTCCATCCGTAATTAGTTTGTACGACTTCCTTGAAAACAACTTGCAGCAGAAGCAATAAAGAGCATCATTCCTTCTAGAGTAGATAAGCCAGCTTCGCTTTATTTTTTCCCCATTAATTAATGTTCTGTACATGTAATGGTGATGAACGCTTCTACCGTCCTCTCTTTTAGGGAATGTGAAATCTGGACTGATTTGATGTGGTCCTCGAGACACCAGATCTGTCTTCAAGACATCTGACAGGACAACTGGCCAGTCATACGGATCAAGCGGTGGAGCAGAGCTTGGTTCTTGTTGCTCAATAGAAATGCCTGTGTGTGGTGTTTGAAGCTGAACAGAAGATGGGCCACTTGTTGGTTCATCTGGCTCTACTTCTACTGGTGTTTGAGGTTGCATTGCATAGACTCCATAGAGGATGGTCCTGCTGTTGGCGCATGATGCTCATCAGGCTTTGCTGAGGATGGCTTTTCCAAATATTTCAGTAGTGCTCCTGAGAAGAACATAACATTACATATTCTGTTAATTTTTGCTAAAATACTCTTTCTTATCTTGTTTGATAGCTTACTCTACACGATTCCTGAGCACTTGCCTAGCTTGATGGTCTACCTAACCTAGTTGCCTGAACTGTAATCATAAGAATATACAAGTGGCACATCTCACCTGTGCTACTGGAAAGCTTCTCCTCCTCTATTTTCTTCTTTTTCCGTTTTTCAGCTCCTGATGGATAATGTCGTTTCATTTTCCAAGATGCACGAAGTCACATCTAGTTAATCACAACTAATCTGCTAAATAATAATAATAATAATAATAATTGTTATAATTGTAACGTTAATCAAATACATTCAAATAACACTGGGGAACAAATTTTCTTTTTTTTGTTTCTTGGACGTGAACAGGTCGGTCTTATAGGATTGTTTCCGCTGATTCCGAATATAGCCGTAGAATTTCTCTATCACCCAAGGTTACTGAGAAATTTGTATTTTAATATTTATTCAAAAAGTGTATAGAAGTTAGTAAAAATACTTCATAAAAATTATATTAGTGGCAGATTGGCATTTAAAATATTCTTCTTAAAACTTCTTTGTCACTGATTTTCTCTTGTAGTTTTCATTAGGAGCTTCTCGCATCAATGTCCAGCAGTAATCAGCTAACATTGCCGGATCCCACCTCCCTTGGTAGCGTTTCTCCATAGTAGCTATATCTTGGTGGAACCTTTCTCCATGCTCAGCGCTTGCGTCGCTGAGGTTTTCAGGGAAGAAATCTAAATGGGAGTGCAAGAAATGGATTTTTAGTGACATATTACATCCCAATAACCTATATGCTTCAATCATGTCCTGCACTATTTTTTCATAGTTAGAGGCTTTGATGTTCCCTAGAAAATTTGTGACAACATTCTTCATGGCCTCCCATGCCACTTTTTCTTTTCCTCTCAAGGCATCATCAAACTTTTGATCTTTCATGAGCTCTCTGATTTGGGGACCAACAAAGATCCCTTCTTTTATCTTTGCATCGCTAAGTCGTGAAAACTTTTTCTTCAAATATTTGAATGCCTCATCTTCCTTGTTCATTGCTTTGACAAAATTTTTCATGATGCCAAGTTTGATGTGAAGTGGCGGTAAGTATATTTTCTTGGGGTCAACTAAGGGTTCATGAGACACATTCTTCAGTCCTGGGATACATTTTTGACGAAGTGGCCAATCCTTTACAAAATAATGAGAATCTCTGGCTCTGTTGTCCCATTCACAAAGGAAGCAGCAGAACTTCGTATAACCGAGCTGCATTCCCAGAAGAAGCGCGACGACTTTTAAATCCCCACATATATACCAACGAAACTGGTCATAATTAATCTGCTGAAGGATGAGTTTCATATTTTCGTAAGATTCCTTCATGTGGACAGCGTGCCCTACAGGAATGGAAGGGTATTTATTTCCATTGTGAAGTAGTACAACCTTGAGGCTTAGCTTCGAAGAGTCAATAAATAAACGCCAATCTTCAGATTTGTGCTCATGACCGAGAGCTAACAGCAGTCCATTTACATTATTACAGTAGCATAAACCACCTGACGAGGAGAAATACTGCATCAGATCTTTTTGGCGAGTGCGGAACGCCGATATGCTTGTATCTTTTGCCAGCAAATTCCATTCACGTAACCTGGAGCCCAATAATTCCGCTTTCTTTTTCGGAAGGTCCAAATCTCTCACGAGATCATTCAGCATAACCTGCGTTATCATACGTGGTTTATTTGATTCAGGTTGCTGAAAGTCTGTATCTTTAGTGTCATCAATTTCCATTGGTTCAACTTCAGACTCTTCATCCAGTGTCCATGACTTTGGGGGAGTTGGAATTGGGTTATCATCGTCATGTAGTACTGGTCTCATGGCAGATGCAAGATTTGGGTATTGAATTTTATGTTTATTTTTGGCAGAGAATCCTGAAACGTTAGTCATACAAAAATAGCAATCCGTTAGATGATCCTTGGGCTCTCTCCAAATCATTGGTATGGCAAATGGCATAGATTTGCGGGTACCTTTAATCCAACCCCTAAGAGTGACGGCACAGGAAATGCATGAGATATGAGGTGCCCAGGATTTGTCTTGGTCGCCTACCTTACATCCAAAATAAAGTTCGTAAGCCTTTTTCACGAGTGGGGTCATCGTCTTCCTCTGTGCCATTATGGTCAGTTCTCCACATACGTAGCAAAATGTATCTCTGGGATTAATACAGTTTCGATTCATGCTGGCGGAAAATTATTGAAATCATGGAAAACTTTTTGGAATGAAAAACCAATTTTTTCTACTATGAAAAATTTTAAAATTTGAGCAAAACTTGAAAAAAAATTCTTTCTTTTTATTAAAAATCTGTTTGTTTAAATAGCTATATTTTTTTAATGCAAAAAATACTATTAAATATAGTTAACCTGGAAAAAAAAGAAAGTAAAATTAAATTAGTACACTTAATTTTAACTAATATTTTGGGAAAACTCTGAGTAAATGGAAATATTATTTTCTCGAAACCTATGGGTGATAGAAAAATTCTGAAACCATATTTGGAATCAGCATCAAAAGTTCTATAAGAAACACCAAATAGTTTTCAAGAAACAAAAATGTTGTTCCCTAGTGTAATCAGACCATTTAGGTTTTAACCAACAAAATTCACATTATCTGAAAAAGATGAGAAAAGAACTAATAAACTTGAAAACATAACGAAAATAATCCTAGGTTTTAAAGTGTTACAAAATCTCTTAAGAATTAGTAAATTAGTGAAATAATGTTTTACAATACTAGAAAAATTAAGCATTTAGGAAAGTATAAGCATATAGTAAGAATAAAGTTAAATAATATAGAAATAAGATCTCACAATAGTTATTTACACATAACGACCAAAACGTTTCGTTTGTCTCCGTTTTATCACATTTGTCTCATACAAAAACTTTAATTAATACGACAATAATAATAATAATAATAATAATAATAATAATAATAATAACTTCAGCTACATTCCAATTCTTGCCTACTGAGCTATGACCTGGGAGCCTGTCGAGGGGCCCCCTAGTAGCAGCGGGGGCCTAAGCGGCCGCTTGGTCTGCTTATGCCAGGAAACGGCCCTGAATGAAAGGGTGGAAGTGTCTGCCGAACTCGCGAGAAATCTACACGATAAATTGATTGAATGATCTTGTGACAAGACCCTACAGTCATCATTCACGTCAGAGGACTCTTCTTTTACATTTTGGATAGGCGGGAAAGCGAGTATCCAGAAGTGGTGTCTGAAGCATTTAACGTTTCAATTCCATTTGCAACCTCATACTACGCGAATTGGGTGGGCTCCTCATCAATGGTTGGAAATAAATAAATAAAACAAAATTTACTGTCTATGCGTTACTTTGCGTTTAATATACAGGGTGTCCCAGAATTAACTCTATTTCAATTAAATCGGACAAATTTTTTAAAAACACACTTTTATTTATGTTTATCATGTTTAATATGTGTTAAAAATGTATAAATTTCTAAATTTTTTTTCATAATTTTATTTTCATAATTTTTTAATTATCTGGTCCAATGAAAGACCGTCTGAAGTCATAGAATGGCAAAGAGACTCCAAAAGTTAACGTGTGGCTTGGAATGACCAAATCCAAAATTTATGGCCCATTCTTCTTTGCGAAAGTAACTGTAACAGGTACCGTCTACCTTGATATGCTTCAGCAGTTTCTCGAATCACAGCTTCTTGACGATGGCATTCTTGATAATGTTGTGTTTCAACAAGAAGCATTGATCTTTTGGCGATAAACGTTTGTTTTTATGAAACCCCATGCAAAGAAATCCAGGGGTGTCAAATCCGGAGAACGCGGAGGCCAAGGTCGAGGTCCTCCACGTCCAATCCACCGATTCGGAAGGCGTCTGGTGAGGTATTCTCGAACAATTAGAGCATAATGACATGGTGCTCCATCTTGTTGAAACACAACATTATCAAGAAGCTGTGGTTCGAGAAACTGCTGAAGCATATCAAGGTAGACGGTACCTGTTACAGTTGCTTCCGCAAAGAAGAATGGGCCATAAATTTTGGATTTGGTCATTCCAAGCCACACGTTAACTTTTGGAGAGTCTCTTTGCCATTCTATGACTTCAGACGGTCTTTCATTGGACCAGATAATGAAAAAATTATGAAAATAAAATTATGAAAAAAATTTAGAAATTTATACATTTTTAACACATATTAAACATGATAAACATAAATAAAAGTGTGTTTTTAAAAAATTTGTCCGATTTCATTGAAATAGAGTTAATTCTGGGACACCCTGTATATTAAATGCAAAGTAACGCATCGACAGTAACAATGGTGGACATATTGAGCACGTTCTGTAAATAAAAGCTTTTGTTTGCCTTTTTTTATTATTTTTCCTATGATGCCGGACTTATGGGACACCCTGTATAATGATTCCCGTGTTGAAAACATTGATTATACGCAAGTTGGAGTATTGCTCAGTCTTAACATCCCCATATAAGAAAGAAGACAATAGTCAACTGGAAGGGATTCAGAGCACCTTCAGAGTCAATATCAATGGCTGCAAAGAACTAAATTACTAGGAAAAGTTACGTGAATTTAATATATATTCGTTGGAGAAGAAGAAGAGAGAGGTACATCATTATTTACACATGGAAAATAGAAGAGAAACTAGTCCCTCATTTCACTTTCAACCCTACAACAACTCCAACAACAGTGTAAAACAGGAAAGAGAGAGTGTGTCGTGTATATATATATACCTTTCAAAGGTTCCGTGCGATGATTCCTCATTTCACGAAGGTCAAGCTTGTCGCCCCCTCCTCTCGAGTTGGCCTTGTGAAGTAGCAAGTTGGTTTCTTGTACTCTCCATCTCACATAGCCAGGTACGCCTGGTTCATCGGGGATTGTTCTGAGCCAGGCGTCTAATCTTTTTTTGAAGATGTCCACTGCAACACCATTCGTGTTTCTTAGGTCTTTGGGCAGCTGATTAAACAGTTTTGGTCCTCTCACAGCAAAACTCTTTTCTATCAGGGTTAAAGATGTTCCCTCTCTCACCTTGAATTTGGGAACACGACTCAGTCTTCCTTTTCTACTTTCCATCGTTGTTTGGGGAGTTACAGGGTTCAGAGTAAGATTAGGGACTTGTTTCTCCATTATTTTCCCAAGTGTAAATAATGGTGTTTGGTCTCCTTTCCAGTGAATGTAGGTTTAGTTCGCGTAATCTTTCCCAGTAATTTAAGTAATTTAGTTCTTTGCACCCCTTGATCTTGGCTGTGAAGCTTCTCTGAATCCCTTCTAGCTGTCTAATGTCTTCTTTTTTATATGGGCATGTTAGGACCGAGCAGTATTCCAATTTGGGTATGATCAGTGTTTTCAGTAGAGGAATCATTATATATTCCTATCCCTTCGTTTAAAGGTTCTCAGTATCTGCCCAGTTATTCTCTTTGCTCTGTTTACTGCTATCTTATTTTGTGTTTCAAATTTGGCACCATCAGTCATTACAACCCCTAAATCTTTGGCTTTAGAATTTCTCTGAATTTCCTGTCCATTTAGGATATAATATTCCATGGATTTTAGGTCCTCTCTTTTTCTGTACCTTAACAGCTGAAATTTCTGTGTTAAACTTCATATTGTTGTCTTCTGTCCACTTTTATATATACTGTTATATATATATATATATATGCGCCTCGATGGTGTAGTGGTTAGCGTGGCTGACTACAAATCCATCGGCCCCGGGTTCGAGACCCGACGGCAGTCGGCGCGCAGCAAAACCCAGCTGTTCATCCTTCCACATAATAAAGAAAGTGGTTGGTAGATAAATGGGTACCCTAGGTGGCCTAGTGGTTAAGATGCTGTGCTGCTGATGGGGCGTGGTTCGGATTCCACGTTAAACTGTAGGTCAAAGGTAGAGTGAAAAGCTTGACCTTCGTCAGAATGAACAATTCGGGCGGAAGCTAACCAAAGGTTTATATATATATATATATATATATATATATATATATATATATATATATATATATATCCTGTCAAAGGTTTTTAGCTGTCTTAAGATTTCTCCTAATTATGCTCAAATTAAAATAGTTCCGTAGATATTTTAATAGTTTAAACATATAATAGTGGTTGTGTAGAAGTGTATAAGTAGCTCTAAAAAGTTGATATGTTTTGCCCAATGAGCATCTTATCAGTAATATGTTTTCAAGATCACCTTATCTTTGTCAAGTAGCATTTGGAAAAAGCCCTTTTAGATCCATTTTCTACATTCACTGAGTGCCGCGTTTCAATCTTGTGATTTTACGTTGTAAAGGTTAAAGTGGTGCATAAAATGGTAAAAACAAAAGAATTAACCGAAGGTGAAAAAGCTGCTTAAATAGTACTACTGTCACATCAACGGTTTTCCCAGGTTGTAATTACAAAATAATTAAAATTTTCAAGGTATCCTGTGAAAACCACATTAAAACGTCGTAAAGAGACTAAGTACCACGCCAATAAGCATCGAAGTGGCTGGTAAAAGGTGACAACCAGCCGGGAATACAGACTAATAAAACTCGCTTTCCTCAAGAGATCGTAGAAAAACGGCTTCAGACCTCCGTTCTGACCTACAGAAGGCAATGGGAAGGTTTCTGCAAACACAGTCGGGAGAAGACTAGTAAAGAAGGGATGGCTCAAGGAATGTAAGGAAAGAAAGAAGCTTTGTCCGCCAGAGGCCAATCGCAAAAAGAGGTTGCAGTAGGCAAACGAACATTAAAGTTGACATCTGAGAATTGGGCTAAACAGCTTTGGTGTGACGAAAGTAACAAAGATAATTAAAGCAAAATTTCAACACGCAAAATAATTACCCTTTTACCAATAAGTGTTTTCGCCGAGTTATTGGCCAATGTGTAATATCCAATAATTACGTTTTATTTTGCGAGTTTTCAGAACCTTAGGTTCAACCTTCCTAAGAAGGAAAGTGGGAAAGGCCTACATTAAGGATTTTATTGTCCCGACAGTCAAATTCGGAGGAGGCAGCATCATGATCTGGAGATGCGTGTCCGCATCAGGCGTCGGAAACCTTTTTATGCGAAGGTCGAAAGAACTCACAAACCTATTAGTATACAGACATGGTATGAAAGGTTATTAAGTTTTCCATCAACAAATTATTCCCAGAATCTACGAAAAGTGAGGCATTTTTATGCTCCATGTGATACCCTACAACCTTACACGTATTCCGCTTGGTGATTCCCCACTTCACGGCGGTCAGGCTCGTTGCCACATCTCTCGAGTTGACTCCGTGGAGAGAATCGCTTTCTTGAACTTTCCACTTCATAAAGCCTAGTACACTCGGCTCATCAGGAATTGTCACTCGTTAGCGAGAGTTTGCTCCCAAAAGAACAAGCGCACCGTCTCCTCAGTGTCCAGACCCGCGTGAATGCTAATGAACACTCGTAGTGAATTGTAAGTAAAAATATTAAAATCACAAGCGTTCATCTGAATTTGAACGCCATAAAAAATAATAAATAAGACAGATTGAACAGTGACATTTGATGTGGCTTCAACGGACAATGTCTCGAAAGAAGTGTTAAAAAAGTAAATAAAAGAGAATGGAACATTTACTAAATATTAAAATGTTATCTTTCTTCAATAAATATATTACTTCTAAAGGTTTATGACAATACTTTTCCGAAAAATTCACTTCCCCACTTTGTGACGGTGCATAATACCGACTCAGCTCAGGAGGGGGCGACAAGCTTGACCTTCGTGAAATGAGGAATCATCGCACGGAACATTTGAAAGGTATATATATATTTATATGATGCAAACCCACAAGAAAGAAAAATTATTCGAAGGCCTTTCGTGTATTCAGAAGTACGCCTCGTCAGGGAATTCCCTGACGAGGTGTACTTCTGAATACACGAAAGGCTCTGGAATACTTTTTCTTTTTCCTTGTGGGTTTGCATCATTTATTCATTTCGCGTGTTTAATTGTGAAATTCATCCCATACATACAGGGTGTTTCATAACGTGTGGGACGCACTTTCAGGATGGATTCAGGACCTGAAAACAATGAAAAAAGTATACCCGAAATTGCTTTGTTTCCGAGTTACAGCCCGTTTTGTGTTCCAACAATTCTTTTCGCAAACTGTTTACAAACACTGCTTGCCGACAATGTTTGTGAGTGTGTACAAGACTTATTTCATGTATGGCCTTGCCGATTGTAATGTTTCGTACACACTATGACATGTTTTAATATCATTGAGTGTAGAGCCATCAGTCAGTCAGAGGTGCATCGCGGTGTTTCACTGCTCGTAATCGTAACTTCCTACCGTGAATAAGTGCAGTCTAGTGAAAAAAAAACCTTAAAAGTTTTTGTGCTATTCAGTGATAGTGTGCATTTGAAGTGAGAATGGAGGCTTATTCAAACAGAGAAATGGCGGACATGCATCTCATGTGTGGACTTGCCGAGTGTAATGCGGCCGTAGCAAGACGTCTGTATGCGGAAAGGTTTCCGAATCGCCGTCTGCCAGATAAGAACAACTTCAGAGAATAGACGACCGTCTTGGTCATACAGGATCATTCAACAAGCGAGTTTCAGATGGTGGTAAACCAATCACCGCCACAACTGTTGAGTTGGAGGAGCGGGTCCTGAATCGCGTGGAGGAACATCCTGGTGTCAGCACTTGAAGGATAGCAGCAGCAGCAGAGGGTGTAAGATACACAACTGTGTGGAGAATTTTACGGGAACAACAGCTTTACCCATATCACATTCAGAGAGTACAAGACCTTACTGAAGCTGATTTCCCACCCGAGAGACTTTTTGTACTTGGTTCCTTCAACAGTGTTCTCGCGATCCTCTTTTTCTATCCTCCGTGTTGTTTTCTGATGAGGCTGCCTTCACAAGAAATGGCGTGATCAATTTTCACAACACTCATCACTGTGCCGAAGAGAATCCGCATGCCATCATCCAGTCATTCATTTCACGTGTTTAAGTGTGAAATTCATCCCATATACAGTGTACATACACACTATATTATCAAAAGTATTCGGACACCCCGCCACAATTACGTATTGTGGACTAGCGCATGCGCAGTGGCTTCGAAAGTCCTCAACATAAAGCCTGTATGTCTGCCTGGGCAGTCGCAGTGGATTAAACGCCAGTATGTCGCGTGGAGCGGAACTTACAGACTTTCAACGTGGGATGGTGGTTGGATGCCACATCAGTAACCTTTCTTTGCGCGCAACTGCGAGCCGTCTGAACATTCCGAAATCTACTGTAGCGGATGTTATTCAAAGATGGAAGGATAAAGGTGCCACTACAACAAAAAAAATGGTCTGGACGGCCTCACAAACTCACGGAACGTGGTCGAAGAGCCTTACGGAGGAGTGTCCGTACCTCACGCACGTCATCTGCGGCAAACATCACGGCGGAGGTGCAACAGTCCATGGAAACATCTGTCAGCACGTCAACTGTTCGTAGGAAGCTGCATAGACTTGGATTTCATGGCAGGGCAGCTGCGCACAAGCCCAATATCACCGCCACAAATGCAGAACGCCAATTGGAGTGATGCCGTGCTCGACGTTCATGGACTCTAGAGCAGTGGCAGAGAGTGGTATGGAATGAAGAATCGCGCTACACATTGTTTCGTTCTGATGGACGTGTGTGGGTGTGGCGATTGCCTGGAGAACGCTTCTTACGGGACTGTATCGTCCCGACTATAAAGTTCGGTGGAGGTTCTGTGATGATATGGGACTGTTTCAGCTGGATGGGACTTGGTCCGTTAGTTGTCGTGCCGGAAACCATGAAGTCCAAGACGTATCTGGATATTTTGGATAATTCTGAGCTCCCTACGCTCTGGCAGTACTATGGTAATGGGCCCTGCCAGTATCAGCACGACAATGCTCCATATCATACCGCAAAGTTCATACAGGACTGGTTTATGGATAACAATGTCGAGAAGTTGGACTGGCCGGCTCAGAGTCCGGACCTTAACCCCAATGAACACGTTTGGGAAGACTTGGAGTGCCGCATCAGACTTCGGCCAAATCGGCCTTCTTCCATCTCTGGGAGCGGCTTTGCAAGAGGAATGGAGGGGTATTCGATAGACACCTACCGGAAGACCCTTTTTGCAACTACCTGTGTGTGTCCGAATACTTTTGGTAAAAAAAAATATATACCGGTATATATATATATCACTCCATTTTGCTCAGATTTCGTGGTGTCGATATAACCAATACTGTACTACGAAGAAAATTATCGCAGGTTTTCTTCAAGTTATTTTTTTGAGATTAGGTTAGGTTCGGTTAACGTGACTAAACCAAAAACAAATAAATGAGTGTGTAAAAATGATGGTACAATATCATCCGAGTTATTTGAATTTTGACTTTTTGGATTGAAATCGTTACGGGGGTGAAATTCAAAAAAAAAAAATCATTATATACGCTGAAGAAGGGCTCTTTAAATTTTGTAATGGAACTCTCTCCTGATTTAACGAAAGCGCGAGTAATTAAAAATTTGATAAAATAAAAAATATCAGTACTTCGAGTTAATGGCTGTTAGATTAGCACTGACAAAAAATATACAAAAATCCGAGTTAAGGCAGAAAAAGCTGGTCAAACGCTTCTGTAAATTTTCGTCCGTGACCATTTTTTACCCAGTAGGTTGAGCAGTTATGTATTTCAGATTTTCAAACTGTTAATCACTTCCGCTCGTGTTAAAGTAAGTGGGCTTCTATAAGAAAGATCTAGGAAAACCTAACCTGAAAAAAATAGGTCGTACAAGAAAATCTGACATTACAAAGTTCGACCGAATTAGTAAAAAAGGTGGACTTACAATTAGC
The DNA here is from genome assembly GCA_023014485.1 of Bathynomus jamesi. Classification (NCBI taxonomy): domain Eukaryota; kingdom Metazoa; phylum Arthropoda; class Malacostraca; order Isopoda; family Cirolanidae; genus Bathynomus; species Bathynomus jamesi. The sequence goes on from JAJOZX010004043.1 coordinate 372,092, forward strand.
GTCGGTTGGGGATTTAAGCATATATACGTGTGAGTGTGTGTGTGTGTGTGTGTGTGTGTGTGTGTGTGTGTGTGTGTGTGTGTGTAAAGTGCTTTAAAAAATTTAAAAAACAAATCCCCCTGCAAAAAACTCTGTCTCCCGTCGTTCCAATAAATACTGGAACCCCACTGTTGGAGCTTTATGCCCTCGAAAACTACGAATTAAAATAATTAAAACCGAAAAATGCCTGTCTTAATACTCTAACTAAAACTAACTTTAGAAGAACTTTAATAAAGAACTTTTTGGGCAACCACAAAAAGTTTTTTTTTTTTTTGTGAACCCGATGGAAAACTCTTCGTTGAGATAATAATAAAAATGAAAAAACCTAGAAATTAATATATATATATATATATATATATATATATATATATATATATATATATATATATAATAGAATAAAGAATAGAATAACGTTTATCAATAATAATAAAATAAATACATTTTTTCAATTTACAATGACATGAATAATTGTGAAGCTCGACTATTTATTTTATTTAATTTGGCCCTTAAACTTTAGGATATATATATATATATATATATATATATAATATATATAATATATATATATATATATATATATATATATATATATATATATATATATAGTGGCGTTCAAAAGTCTACGTCCACCTTATAATCACCCAATTTATCGTAAATTGTGCAAATATATATGATAATTACAACAAGATTTGTTTTATCGTTACATTATTTGCTTGTAAATTTAATTATTATAAATAAGTAAAGAAATTAACAATTTAATGGCATAATCTTATTAATAATCGACATGACTTCCTTTTGCTTTAATGACAGCTTCCACTCTGTGAGGCATAGATTCGACAATTTTCTGGATAACATCTTGTGCTATTCCGTGTAAGTGATTCTGTGAAGATCTCCAACTCCAGAATAACTGAAACAACCCTAAACTTGAATGTTGCCTCCACCGTGTTTTACGGAATGTTTTATGCAGGGATCTATCAGTTTTTCGTTGGTTCTACGTCTAACATAAACTCAGTTCTATGAGAGCCAAAAAGTTCCATTTTTGATTCCTGAGTAAAAAAGAACTTTTTTCCAGTTGTCTACAGTAAAATTTCGATATTCTCTTGCCCACTCCGATCTTTTAGCCTTATTTTGTTTCCTCAGTAGTGGTTTGGACACAGCAACTCTGTCATGGAGACCAGCTTTTATGAGTCTTCTTTTTATAGTACTTGTACTTATTGGAGAGTTCCGTTCTTCATTCAACTGTGCCTGAATCTGTGTAGCTGTGGCTTTTCTGTCACGCAGTTTTGTAACCTTGATGTAATGATCCTCAGAATCAGTAGTCACTTTACGTCTGCCAGAACTTGTCTTTGAAGAGCACGATCCAGATTCTTTATATCATATCTGCTTATAGTTCTTTGGACGGTTCCTTTTGAAACGTTAATTTTTGCCGAGATCTGGCGTTGGGACATTTATTCTCTTGAAAAGGCAATTATTTGTCCTCTCTGGGATAAACTTAATTCCTTAGACATTTCAATTACAGCCTGTAAAGAGAGAATATAGAAAATTATTAATTATTTTTTAATCAAAGTGCTACAATGTCATTCACTAATTGGTTTTATCAGTTATAATAGACCAGTTGTTAAAATTGCTGTTTGAATACACTATTTTGAGGATACGAACCAATACCAATACCTGGGTTAAAATCGGTGTCGTTTTACTGCAAAAGAAAAAACGTAACAAAACCAAAAAGGTCCATTTTCATTAATGTGTCCTTTCTTATGAAATAAAAGCTACATTACTTACATATGTAGTAGAATATATGAAATACCATTTCTTGTAAGAGAAAATACCTTAATATAGCGGACATACTTTCTCAGAGTTGTATTATTTTCTAGAAATTGTCTAAAACTGAGGGACGCAGACTTTATATATATATATATATAATATATATATATATATATATATATATATATATATATATATATATATATATATATATATATATATATATATATAATTGTGAGGTCATTAAAGTCATTGTAAAGTTATTTACATTTTATTTACATATTTATATTTCGAAATTTGTTTAAAAAATATTACATTATAATTTGTTAAAATAATAAAAATAAAAGTAATTCAATAATACTGTTAATTGTACTGTTTATTTTACATAATTTAGCCCTTAATCTTTAGGCTTTACTGGGCTCTTAGATTAATTTGAGATAAAGTACATGATATACAAGTCACGCTTAAATTAGGATAATACATAAACGAACTAATAGTGGAAATACGCTATATAATATTAATGATAAGTTATTATTATTATTATTATTATAGATATGAAAGAAATAGAAAGTAATTACTGAAGATTTAATACCAATACAGTACAAACAATTGAATGTTAGACACGAGAAATGAACGAGTAATAGAGTAATGTACATTCAATCCTAGATTTTTATTAGTATTCCATTATTAACGGAGATTTCAACTTGGTTTTAAACGCATTTACATTCACAATATTTTTTATATCACCATTTAAATCATTCCATAGTTTCAAGCCAATGAAAATGGGTAGTTTTTGACTTGAAAACGATCTAAATTGAGGTATAACACGCTTTCATCTATTTCTAGTCTGGTACGAGTCAATTTCTTGATGAGGTACAAAATATTTATTTTTGTTAGATGTATTTATAGTTTTTTAAAATAAGATTTGGAATTTGTTGATGGAATAAAAGAAAAAGACTAAAATTTTTTATTTTTTTAGTTTTCTAAATGACTTTCTTTTTACCTCGTAACCTCGTTGCAGTTCCCTGCGTTGGTCTCTCTTCACAGGAAGGTCAAGCTGATGGCCCCGCCTCTAGGCCTGGCTTGGTGGAGGAGCGAGTTGCTCTCTCGCGCTCTACATTGCATATAGCCAGGTACACCCGCTCATCTGGTACCATCCTGAGTCAAGCATCTAGTCTTCTTTTGAAGACTTCAACTTTGACCCCTGTTAACATTTCTGAGGTTCTTTGGAAACTGGTTAAAAAGGCTTGGCCCCCTGATAACCAAGATGTTTTCCTTCAGTGTTGAGGAGGTCCCTCGCCGGACTTTTAATTTGGGAACACTACACCTTCTGCCTCTCCTATTTTCCAGTGTTATTTGGATGGTAACTGGGTTTAGTTTGAGGTTTAATACCAGTTTTTAGATCGTTTTCCATGCGTATATTATGGTGTGCCGCTCTTCTTTTTTTCAGGGAGTACAGATTTAGTTTACGTAGTCTTTCCCAGTAGTTGAGCTCTTTGAAGCCATCGATGTTGGCTGTGAAATGCCTCTGAATATCTTCGTTTATTAATTTCTTCCTTCTCGTGTGAGGACGTCAGACTGAGCAGTATTCAATTTTTGGTATGATCAGCGTTTTCAGCAGGAGAATAATTACTTTCTTGTCCCTCCGTTTAAAGGTTCTCAATACGTGTCCCACGAGTCTTTTTGCTTCGTTTATCGTTGTATGATTTTGTGTCTCAAATTTCGCATTATCGGTCATTATAACCCCCAAATCTATCGCTTTCGTGCTTCTATGAATTTCCTGTCTGTCCGGGGCATAATATGCCGTCTAAGTTCCTCTCCCTAAATTATTTATGCGAGACACTATGATAACCAATAATATTAAAATACACTAAGAAATTGTCCACAAAAAAAAAAAAAAAAAATGAATAGTACAGAATCCACCTCAACTCCCGAAAAAAAAATTTGCTCATGGTTATTACTACAAGGTTAGTTCTCGAGAAAAACGAAAAACACCACTTTCAGGAAAACGGAACGCGCCAGATATGGCATCTTTGCGATAGCGCGCCGGGGTGTTAATCTGTAGGGCGTAGGTTGGAGTCCGGAATGAGACTACACATTTCGGCGATAAAAGCGCCTCTCCGGCCGTTTCTCGGTGGGATTGTGGTTCGAATCCCGTCATAGGACCTCTATATCTGATACGAAGGAGGTTAAATAACCTCAATCATTATTACCACGAAATAAGCCTTCGCTTTAGCAATAACTTCAACACCAAAATATTCCCGTTTTATTCCACACACACACACACACACACACACACACACACGCATTTCCGCATAAGCGAGGTACAAGCGCTTTTAAATGCATATAGTGTATCTAAGAAAATAAATTAACCAAACCTAATTTAACCTTAGTGCTATCGAACTGAGGAAGGCGCGCGATAAGTGTTTCGGACTCAACTGAGGGCTCCAAAGGTGATTTCTGTTAAGTTATTAAATATTCAGGTATTATCTTATTTAATTTAATCTAACCTAACCAAACCTTAACTAACCCAATCTAGCGTAACCTAACCTAATCGGGACCAACATATCTCTTTTCTGATAATAAAAGTGTTTCTAGACTCTCTTATACAAAATTCTCTAAGGTTCAGAGGTACCAAAAGTGTTAACTCACCAAAGAAAATTTACCCCACTACATCTGTGAATTATCTCACACACACACACACACACACACACACACACACACACACACACACTCACTCACTCTCTTTCTCTGAGTCTAAGAGCGACGTGTGAAGCAACACGGGACCTCCATTACTGCATCGATACGACCAATATGAAAGCCATTCTCTCCCATTTACGACCCTCAAAAACCTCGCTCACATATTTCACATTTTATACACTTTTTCTCTCACCTTTTTTTTTCAATTTACGCTTAATTCATAAAACAATTATCGACCCCTCACTTCACAACCATTTCTAACACTTTATACATCTATTTTCGGGGCACTGTACCCTCCACCCCTCCGACAACAATTTCCTTGGTCAAAACGTGAAAATCGTCCCGCCCCCTTCTGTAGTAGTTTAAGGTTCAAATTGTTAAAAAAAAAAAAAAAAAAAAATAAATATATTTCGAAAAATTCTTAAACCACAATTTTGCATCTTTTTCGGGTCCTAAAAAAGGTTTCAGTATAAATTTGTTAACTTTTTTTTGCCATGCATTACCATATATATATAATATATATATATATATATATATATATATATATAATATAATATGCAAAAAATTCAATATTTTCCATACATGCACACTTTGCTTATAGAATTTTTTTCCCAAGGCACTTTTCCTGAATTATTTTTCCTTCTCCAAAGTGTTTATATATATATATTGCAGGCGGTTATCCGTGATTTACTAATTGTGACCATCCGTGATAATGACAGTTAATCGTGACTTGGCGTGGTGTTTACAGCCATGGTTTCCCTCCCATCACCCACCAAAACGAGCTTCAGTCAGTGTCTTTCCACGCAACCAAAGACAATTAATATTAGCAGGACTGTTAGCGGAGGGAAGGGTTACAATCTTCGGAAGCGGATGATCACGTCTTGTGGTGAGTACAAACTAATTAATTGTATATTATATTATAGTAGAATAATACCGTGTGTGGTGGAGTACGAGGTCGGAGGCCAGTCAAGTGTCAGCGGGCAGCAGTTGATGTACCACCCACTCACCTTGCGGGGTATACTGATTTAACCGTAAAATCGGGCTATCAGTGATCATAAACACTTGAGAGCCCTTCAGTCACGGATAACTGAGTGATCACTATATATATATATATATATATATATATATATATATATATTAGGGATGTACCGGATCACAATATAGCCGGATAACCGGATATCTGGCTTTTTATTTTTGCCGGATATCGGATAATCCGGCCGGATCAAGAAATGACCGGATACCGGATAACTGCCCGATCATGTATTCTTAAGGGCATAAATTTTTAAAACTTGCAATTAACCAGTGGTTTAATAAACTTTTATGGTTCCTACTAATTTTACAAAATCATTATTCTCCTAAAAAAAATGCAGATTACAAATTTTGTTTATTCAATTAAAAAACCGATAAACCGAAAATAAGACGAACTTTCTTATATATGGAAAAAAAAAATCTCTCTTAATATATAACTATTAAGTGTAAATGATAAATGTGTGATACATATAACTGTGTGTGAAAATATAGTTGTTTTTCATTGTTTTCAATAATTTCATATTTCATAAAAACTTGAAATATAAATTTTTTATCAACAAAATGTGATTAAAATGTTAATTAATTATCCGGTACCTGACCGGATCATACTTGATATCCGGTATCCGGCCGGATACCGGATCGTGATCCAATATATCCCTAATATATATATATAGAGAGAGAGAGAGACGGTCTTCAAAACAGTGGTTAGGCCAGCCATGTTGTACGGAATGGAGACGGTGCCGATGAAGCAAAGCTGGGCACTTGCGGTATTTTTTGCGGTACTGCGGTACTGCGGTACTACCGCACTACCAAACCGGTACCGCATAACGCAAAGGATCGCTGAAAGTACAGCAGTACCGCTACCGCATTCAAATTTCCCGCGGTACTTTCCGCGGTACCGACAAACACGACTTTTCAAAAAATTAACACTTTTTTTGAAGTAAACCTTATTACAGGAGTACAGTAAGACGAATGCTGCGTGTGTTGCATCAGCCTAACTCTAGACACGTTAAGTTTTCGTTCAGAACATGTTACGTTGCCATCCTATCACAACGCCTCAGTGCAGTGCTTGCTTTTGAGCCGGTTGCACGTGTGTTACATTTCTGTGACAAAGATCGATTTTTAGCCATTATGGCAGAAAGATCAGGTGCGAAATCGCCGATATGCAATTTCTGAAAATATGTGCTATTACTTGTGTTGTTCTTGTGTGCAGTACCGCAGTACCGCGGAACGCACCAGGGGGACCTGAAAAAGTACCGCAGTACCGCGTAACGCACTGGGCATGCTGAGGTACCGCAGTACCGCGTAACGCACCCCCAAATTTTGGTACCGCGCCCACCACTGCGATGAAGACTAGTGACAGAAAGATGGATGTGGCTGAAATGAAAATGTTGCGATGTATGTGCGGTGTAACTAGAAGGGATCGAATCAGAAACGAACGCATTAGAGGAACGGTGAAAGTAGTAGAGGCGTCAAGAAAAGTCCAAAAAGCCAGACTGAGATGGTACGGGCACATGATGAGAAGAGAGGAGGATTACGTGGGACGTAGGGTGCTGGAAATAGAGCTGCCGGGACGGAGAAGAAGAGGTAGACCGAAGACGAGGTGGAAGGATTGCGTGGCGGCAGACATCCGGGAGAAAAATTTGGACGAGGACATGGTGCGTGACAGAAGAGAACGGAGGAGACTCATCAAGAACAGCGACCCCATATAGAAATGGGATTGAAGCTGCAGAAAAAAAAAAAAAAAATTATATATATATATATATATATATATATATATATATATATATATATATATAAATAAATAAATAAATAAATAAATAATCTTTCCCGCGGAGCTGGATTTTGATTTTTAAAAGATATCTATTTAAATGAAAGAGAATATTCCGGACTAAAATATGAAGCTTCAATTAAAAAAGGGAAAACTTTTTTAATAAATTTTCAATAAAAAGTCGAAAATGAAATTGATTTTTATGTTAATTTAATTTTTTTCTTAACAATTTACTTGAAATATTCTCGTGTATATATATATATACCGGGTTTGGCAAAAAAAACTAGGCCACTCTTTTAAATGTATATTTTAAACAAATAATGTAAACAACCTATAAAACAACCTTTTATCAGTATAGGATAACTTATCTTACACATCATGACGAAAGATGTTCAAAATGCCCTTCGTCATTATCCCTGTAGTAGTAGTAGTCCAACGGATTTAAATCGGGCTGTTGGCCGGCCACATTACAGGTTTCTATTTGTCTAATTTCTTGAAAATATAGAACGAGAACATGATTACAGTAATATTCCGAATCCATTTGTATTCGTGGTTCTACAAAAACTATCCGTGTCTTTTCAAGTTTTGAAAATGCTTCACCGACCA
>JAJOZX010004043.1:385000-450335 GCA_023014485.1 Bathynomus jamesi
ACACAAGGATAAATAACTTAGTTTATGCCGATGATATGGTGTTAATAAGTCCCTCTGTTAAAGGTCTGGATCGGCTACTAAAAGTCTGCGAAGTGTATTCGCAGAAACATGATATTCTTTTTAATGTTACAAAAACTAAGGTTATGCAATTTCATCCTAAAAGCTGTAATCAGCCAGCTGATATAAGGCTTAAAATGAGAGGTGAAGTAATTGAGGAAGTACAAGAGTTTAAGTATTTGGGTCAAACTATTACCAGCTCCTTGAGTGATGACTCGGATATAAGAAAACAATCTCAAGCCTGTGTGCTAAAGCGAATATGACCATAAGGAACTTTCGATTCTGTATAAGTGAAGCTAAAGAGACACTCTTTCGTACTTTCTGCAGTAATATATACGTACAGCAACTGTGGGTGAATTATAAAAAAGGTTCTGGCAGAACTCTAAATTTGCTGTACAACAGGTCTTTTAGAACAGAGCTTTCCAAACTTTTAACGTTGGCGACAAACTATTTAAGCATAACAATTTTCACGACACATTAATTAATTTTTGTTATCAAATATCAAATATCAGATAATTTTTCAGTAGGTGGTTTATCTTGTAGCCGATTTTGTTGATAGAAAAATCAAAATTTTCAAAATACAAAAAACACTAATTTGTCGCGACACCAGTTTGGAAAGCTCTGTTTTAGACTCTTACATAAATTACCCCGAGATGCTCAGCTTCGCAAATGTTTGCTACCCGCAATGTCCCGAGCTTCCCGGAGGTAACAAGACGTGCTCAACACAGTCTAATGCAAAGAATTAAAAAATCATCCAACCCGATCAGCCAAGCTATCCATGAGTCCTGCCATTTATCCTCTAAGCCCTAAGGCCTAAGCTATGGACTTCTTGGTACGAAAACGTCTGTCTGTAGCTCCACTTAACTTCGACATTACAGTATTATTTCTAATCAATTGTATATATTTCTACCCTTAGTATATGAACTGTCATTGTATTAATAATATTTGTCATATGGACTATAGTCTGCCAATAAACCTTTTCATTTTCATATATATATTATATATATATAATATATATATATATATATATATATATATATATATATATATATCAAGTTGCCGACCATTTTTGTAAATTTTCGTCCGTGACCAATTTTTAACTAGTCAGTCGAACTGGTTATATATTTATATTTTCAAATTTTTAATCACTTTAGCTCCTATTAAGGTGGGGGAAGGGGGGTTCCATCAGAAAGTTAAGAGAAAACGCTTTTTTGCCGTATACAATGATTATTTTTTTGGAATTTCACCCGCGTCAGGACTTTAATTAAAAATAAAACTCGAAATCAAGTAAGTCGTCCTTCACGCTACCTCAGCCTTTGCACACCCACTGATTTGCTTTAGGTTAGATTAACCCGAGTTAACTTAACCTTACCTAGCGTAACCTACCCTCAAAAAGTAGGTCGTACAAGAAAATCAGGCCTGATTGGTTAAAAGATTTACCTTTGGTAACCTTTGGTTAGCTTCCACCCGAATTGTTCATTCTGACGAAGGTCAAGCTTTTCACTCCACCTTAGACCTACAGTTTAACGTGGAATCCGAACCACGCCCCACCAGCAGCCCAGCGTCTTAACCACTAGGCCACCCAGGTACCCATTTATTTACCAACCACTTTCTTTATTGTGTGGAAGGATGAACAGCTGGGTTTTTCTGCGCGCCGGCTGCCGTCACCGGGTCTCGATCCCGGGGCCGATGGATTTGTAGTCAACGCTAACCACTACACCACCGAGGTGGTATGGGATTGAACTCATATGGTCCCCTGAGGTTTTTTATGATACACACCGGCTAAAAATACAATAGTTACCCCTTTTTCTTTGATGTATTCAATCCGACGCGAATGCAACAAACAAGTTTTTTGCTTATATTGAGGTTCTGAATATAATTAGGCTGAGATGCTTTAAACCCTAGATTCTGTCGCAAAGCTGGATCCTATCTGCTTTGCAGAGAGCTGGTGAGGGAAGCTATATTTTTAGAACCTCTCTGCGAATGACCCGTTGCCCACGTTGGGCTAACATCATGAAAAAGAAAAAACTATAGTGTTTGTCATTTACCATTACTTATTCGGACTATAGTGGATTTAATTTTCCCAGAGGAGTTCCTTGTTCCATGCACGGTCTGTGTGTATCATATATATATATATATATATATATATATATATATATTATATTAGTGATGGGACGATACCAAAATTTTTAACGATTCCGATTCCGATACCACTAAAAAGTCTCGATTCCGATACGATTCTCGATTCCGATTCTCAATATTTTTAAATATAATTCTATACTTTTTTTTGGAAATTGTCATATTTTACTCTGGTAAGATTAACTATTTACATTATGAGTATGGTAATATAAATTATAAATTATAATAGATTGGTTTAAAAATAAAATCAACTGTAAGTTGTAACAATTCATTTTAATCTTCTTGATTACACATCATGGATATACATGTTTTAATGTATAGCTACAATACAATAAAAATAAAATTTGTTATCCTCTTTCATTTAAATTTTAAAGTTTACATTGCAAAACTGGTTCAATTAAAAGTTAAAGAATCGTTTTAAGAATCGGAAATCATGGTACAATTCTCTCGATTCCGATTCCGATTCCTGAAAAATGCTCGATTCTTCCGATTCTCGATTCCGATTAATCGTCCCATCACTAATATATATATATATATACACAGGGTGTCCCGTAAGTCTGGACCCATAGGGAAAAATAATAAAATTACAAAATAGTCCAAAAATTTATTACATAATCTGTTCAAAGTGTCCGCTGTTGTGTCGCACACATAGTTGAAGACGCAATCTCCACTGCGACAGCACTTTCTGAATCACAGTTGCAGAAATTTCTTGACACGCCTCCACAATGCGTGCTTTAAGGTGGAAAATGTTCTGAAGTTTGACCTCGTACACTTTGGCTTTCAAGTGGCCCCACAAATAAAACTCCAGCGGAGTAAGATCATAATAAAAAAATAATAAAATAATAATAAAAATAATAAAAATATATTATAAATAAATTTTGGACTATTTTGTAATTTTATTATTTTTCCCTATGGGTCCAGACTTACGGGACACCCTGTATACATTATATAATTATATATATATATATATATATATATATAATATATATATACATTTCAACTGCAAAGAACACGCAGTATAAATAACGTAAAACGACGCTTGTATAGGAGAACATTCCGCGCAAGATGAGGAGAGAGAACGAACAAATGAAAAAATTAGGTAACCACCCGGGAATCGAACCCGGGATCTTCCGATTGCCGGTCAGATATGATAACCACTACACCATGGTCTTCACTCGATCAGAAGCCGTAATTCTCCTACATACGCGCAGAAACCAATGCCCCGAGGGGGCACCTCCGCATGCCGTACCTATATATACATTTCAACTGCAAAGAACACGCAGTATAAATAACGTAAAGAACGACGCTTGTATAGGAGAACATTCCGCGCAAGATGAGGAGAGAGAACGAACAAATGAAAAAATTAGGTAACCACCCGGGAATCGAACCCGGGATCTTCCGATTGCCGGTCAGATTTTCATTTGTTCGTTCTCTCTCCTCATCTTGCGCGGGATTTCTCCTATACAAGCGTCGTTCTTTACGTTATTTATACTGCGTGTTCTTTGCAGTTGAAATGTGTATATATAGGTACGGCATGCGGGAGGTGCCCCTCGGGGCATTGGTTTCTGCGCGTATGTAGGAGAATTACGGCTTCTGATCGAGTGAGGACCATGGTGTAGTGGTTATCATATCTGACCGGCAATCGGAAGATCCCGGGTTCGATTCCCGGGTGGTTACCTAATTTTTTCATTTGTTCGTTCTCTCTCCTCATCTTGCGCGGAATGTTCTCCTATACAAGCGTCGTTCTTTACGATATATATATATATATATATATATATATATATTATATAATATATCGGGTGGCCACAAAAAACTTTACTTAATTCAAAGTTTAATAACTGCAACAATTCAAAACTTATGCGATTGAGCTTTGGCACACATTAACAGATGGTTATAATCTATAATTTAATTGCTGGAATTTTCAAATATGTAGGTTCTATAGTTTTGTTACAGTGAACAATTTAAAAGCATATGTCTAAAAATAGCATGCCGAAGAAAATGAATTTGAACTTTACAAAATTTACTTAAACAAATGGTCAATGTGACCACCTCCCTGTTGGTAAACTGCCCTCAATCGCTTCTTCCACGAGGAGATGCACTTTCGAACCTCATCTAAGGTGATATCCTCCCATGCTCTACTGATTTTCTCCTAAGTTCATCTTCGGTGAATTTGTCTTTCTGGCTGCCGTAAACCTTCACCATGAGGGAATCCCATACTGAATAGTCCATCGGATTACAGTCGGGAGACTGAGGCGGCCATTCATCCTTTTTGATGAAATTAGGGGTCTCTTGCTCTAGATGATTTTGGGTAGCTCGGCTTGTATGGGCGGGTGCCCCATCTTGCTGGAAAATGTAGGCCTCATCAGGATACAGCTGACGACAATCAGGAAGTAACCCATTATCTAACAGGTTGATGTAGCGTTCAGAGTTAACTTTAGTTTCGTTTGTGGCAATAAAATGAATTCGTGTTTTCCCCTTCCATGAAATTCCCGCCGATACCATTACTTTTCTGCTGAATCGTGAGGTTTTCATGATAAAGCCTGGAGGGAGGAATGTCCTTTTTCCTTGAACCATAAACCCTGTCATTTTGCCTGTTTTTGGCCACCTCCAACGTGAATCCTTTTTCGTCTGTAAACACAACTTTTTGCACGTCTTCAGCTGAGTAGCGTTCATATAGGGATTTACAGCGGGTCTTTCTACGCTGTTTACATTCTGATCACGCCGAGAAACTCGAATTCTCTTGTAGGCCTTCAATTTCAAACGTTTTACAATCCTTGTACAGAGGAGCGAGAAATCCCAAGGTCGTACGCAATCTGTCTCTGGGAGCGATGAGTTCCTGGTGTATTCTCCTGGGATTGAATCAGTTCCTCCACGGCAGTCTTATTTTCTTCTGTTGAAACACTTTTGGGCCTGCCGCTGCCGGGTTTTCTAGCTGTTGATCCAGTATCCTTTATCTTTCTTATTAAGTTATAAACACTTTGACGAGTCCAGTTCTTTGCGGGGAATTCTCGGACAATCCTATTTCCATTCCAACCTTTTTCCTTGACACATGCTTCTATGATGGCTTTATCACTTTTACTTAACGTCATGCTGGCGGGTTTTAGCGGAAAAATAAAAAAAGCAAATTCACATTAGGTTTAGCCTACGCCAGCGCGCGTGTCATACTACGCTACATTAGGTTTAGCCTACGCTAGCGCACGTACGTGTCAGATGCACACCAGGCATGCTATTTTTAGACATATGCTTTTAAATTGTTCACTGTAACAAAAACTATAGAACCTACATACTTGAAAATTCCAGCAATTATAGATTATATGCATCTGTTAATGTGTGCAAAATCTCAATCGCATAAGTTTTGAATTGTTGCAGTTATTAAACTTTCAATTAAGTAAGTTTTTTTGTGGCCACCCGAGAGATATATATATATATATATTATATATATATATATATATATATATATATATATATATATATATCGTGACACGACAATTGGCCGCAGGACAAATGAGCGCCAAGACAATTTAGCGCAAAAACAAAAGAGCACAAAACAATTGAGCGAGAGCAAGCAAATAAAAACTGGATAAAAGAAACAAAATAAGTTTCAACAAATATTATTAAGGATGTTAAAAAAACAATATTTATTAAAGATGTTAAAAATAATGTAGTTAGGTTAGGTTAGGTTAGTGTTTTGCGCTTAATTGTCTTGGCGCTCAATTGTCGGCGCTCATAAGTCGGGGTAGCATATATATATATATATATATATATATATATATATATATATATATATATATATATATATGATGCATAAATGTATTTCATAAATCGCAGGGTGTATTCTTGAGACAAAAGTAAAGAAAAAGACCATATAAATATACTGTAGGCTGAGAAACCCGTAGGTTTTGAGCTATAGCACGCGACAGAAAATGAAACTCCCAAAGATTTTTACATTTTATGCAGATACACAGTGTGATACATTTGTTTCATCAAAGTAATGTTCGAAATTCTTTCCTACTTCTTGAATGCATGCCTCTGCACGTCGCAAAATAGGATACAGGAGAGATAGTTAAAGGGAGGAAATGAATGAGTATGAATTAGTGAGGGAATGGTAGTTAGCGGTAGTTTACTCATTTTCCCCCTTTAACCCTTGGGTTAACGTCTATTGACGTGGACGGCAGTCCAATGGTTAACTATCTCTTCTCTATCCTATTTTGCCACGTGCTGAGGCATGCATTCAAGAAGTAGGAACGAATTTCAAACATTTACTTTAATGAAGCAAATGTATCACACTGTGTATTTGCATAAAATGTAAAAATTCTTTAGTTTCATTTTACTGTCGCGTGCTATAGCTCGAAACCTATGGGTTTCTCGACCTATGTTTATATGGTCTCTTTTCTTAATTTTGTCTCAAGAATACATCCTGCTATTTATGAAACACATTTATGCACCACCATATATACATATATATTAGCGATCATAAGTTTGTCCCTAGTCTCTTTTTCATACATAAAAGCCTATGTAGATGAAACAAATGAACGAAGCAAAGCGAACAAGGATAATTTACGTGCATTTTACTGCTCTTCTGTGTGGAAATAGACGCACTGTGAAAGTAAAGTCTATCCAATATCCGAGATGTGTGACTATGTTGAAATCGAACTAGAAATATTTATGCGTAAGTTCTTTGTCCCAATCCAGTGTGAAAATACAAATTAAGATGTAAGATATGCGCCTCAGTGGTTTAGTGGTTAGCGTTGCTGACTACGAATGCATCGGCCCCGGGATCGAGACCCGGTGACGACAGGCGGCACGCAGCAAAACCCAGTTGTTCATCCTTCCACACAATAAAAAAAATGGTTAGTAGATAAATGGGTAGCTTAGTGGTTAAGACGCTGGGCTGCTGCTAGTAGGGCGTGGTTCGGATTCTACGTTAAACTGTAGATCTAACTAAGATCTACTTAAGGAAGGTCACGCTTGACCTTCGTCAGAATGAACAATTCGGACCGAAACAAAACCAAGGTTAACCAAGGTTATAAATGCAAATTTATAATTAAATATTAAAAGATTCTGTTAACGCTAAAAATTGGGTGTTTAATTGTATAAACAGTAACTATACCTACTACAGAGCGTTTATAAAGTCCCTATCTATTTCAGTGAAAACGTAGCAAAAAAGGGTAAAATTCAATAACAATATAATAGAAGGTATACATTTAATGAATACTTAAGCATATGATTCTACATGAGCACCATCAGTTTCTCTACAGAGTTCGAATCTGTCAGCAGCATTGCGGAGCACATTTTGGAGCATGACGGGGGTTATTTTTGTAACTGCTGTTACGATACGAGCGCGTAAATGTCCCAGCTTCATTCAGATGGCATTTTAAACAACGTCGTCTTTCAACAAGATGGGGCACCTTGTCATTACGCAAACATTGTTCGGCAGTACCTAAATGAACGATTTCCAAATAAATCGGTGGTTCGGACGTGGAGGCAACAGGCCCTGGGCGGCTCGATCTCCTGATCTAACGCCCTTGGATTTCTTTGCATGGGGCTTTATCAAATCAAACGTCTATCAAACGAGGGTTACAGATCTGCAAGATTTACGTGCTCGTATCGCAACAGCAGTTACAAAAATAACCCCCGTCATGCTCCAAAATGTGTTCCGCAATGCTGCTGACAGATTTGAACTCTGTAGAGAAACTGATGGTGTTCATGTAGAATCATATGCTTAAGTATTCATTAAATGTATGCCTTCTATTATATTGTTATTGAATTTTACCCCTTTTGCTACGTTTTCACTGAAATAGATAGGGACTTTATAAACACCCTGTACACTATATACAGTAAAATATGTGTGATACCCAAGTGTAAAAATAAATTAGTTAGTTTTCTTTTAAAACTTTTGAAATAAGTGAGCGATTTCAACACGTGTTATATAATCATATCTATTTGTAGGTGGAAAGGGTAAATCATCATCCATTAATGAGTATCCTCACTTGAATATAATAGCTACACCATATTTATACTTGTATAACGATATACGGCGTGGTGCGTAACCTTTGTCCGGGGGTTTGCGGAATGATTAGCGATTGATACGTTATATTTCATAGTTTTGCATTCTAATATGACCTATTTTATATTTTAGGAAGAAATGTGAACCATGCCAAACGTACTGAATGACAGCAAGGACCACGGATTTATTGATCAGATACGAGCGAACGCATTCAGTGAAGCAATGGAAGCAGGAACAACATTCATCAATCGAAAGTGGATTGCTGAAAAGTTGGGCAGTAGTGAACGGTGGGTTACCAGAAACTGGAAAAAAGGTTACGATAACTGCTCTACTGAATTTGGGGAAGGACGACCGGAAAAACTGTCACGAGAGAGCGAGGCAGTCATCGATGCGAACAGTGGAAAACGGCGACAAAGCGATTCGAGCGTCGCCAGAGATATTGCGGAAGCGGTTCTTTCATGTTTAATCAAAAACCAATGAAAACAGTTTTGAAGATCGAAGATTGAATGTGGTTTTGTAATTATCTGGAGGATTGGGAGGAAAAAAAATTTTCTTGCATCTTCCATCGACACTTCTTGGTAACGTTCATCATCAGGGATGTCGTCCACTGAGAGGAACCATACCCGATCATTTTGATAATTCGGTCTCCGAACATTCGAAACGAAGAACGCATCACTTGGTGCAAGATGCAAGAAATCTTTCTCCTGTAAAAGTAGAATGCAGCAATATTTACAATCATACAATCTTTTATCTCCAAATCAATAAGGCTTTCGTAAAAATAAAGCAACGGAAATGTCCATTTTAAATTTTATTGAAAGTGCAAATGTCGATAAAGAGAACGAAGAAATAATTTCTATATTTATGAATTTTATTAAGGCCTTTCATATAATAGCCAATAATATTCTAAAGTTATATTGTTATGGCTTTAGAGAAGCTATCAGTGATTGGCTTAAAAGTTATTTGTCCAACAGATATCAATTTTTATCAATAAAAAAGATGTGTTCAACTAAACGATTGTTAAATATGGTGTACCACAAGGTTCAGTCTTGAGGTCCAGTTATTTTTAATGACCTTCCACGCTCTTCTGATATACTTGACTTCATAATGTTTGCAGATGATACAACTGTGTCCTTTTCATGCAAAGATGTTAATTTAGCTAGGGCCATATTTAAATCAGAATTTAGGAAAGTAATGAAATAGATGACCTCCAACGATCTCCAATAAACCCTTTCTAAATACCAGTAAAACAAATTTGATAATTTTTACTAATAAACGAAATGTGTACCTTGATGAACTAAATAGCTGTAAAGGAATATACTACAACAAAATTTCTTGCCTTAAAAATGCGAGAGAAGAATTTGCAGTGAAATGACACGTAAATTATATCTCAGGAAAGATTTCTTGCAGCGTTGCTACAATGTTTAAACTTTGACACGTGGTCCCTAAACACTTTTCATTAACCCTTTAATGCCTAGTGTGTGAAATTTTCATCGTTAACTTTGGAAGCAATTTTAGACCTTATTTATAAGGTTATAAGGACGATTTTTGCATCAACTGATTCCGCCTACTTTTCGACTTAATTTGGGTATGAAAGGGTTAACTCTGCATCAACTCCTCTTCTTCCTTATATACAAAGGTGGGCAGTTGCGCCGCAACATTTTTGGTTGCGCTTGCGGCGCAACTTTTTGAAAAGGGTTGCGCTTGCGCGTGCGGCGCAACTATTTCAGCAGAGTTGCGGTTGCGGCTGCGGCGCTACAAAAATCGTTGCGCGTGCCCACCACTGCTTATATAACGTACTGCACAGCTTGTAGGGAAAATTCCGCTAATAACACTTTAAACGGTATCTTTGTCTGTCTTTGTTACCCACAAAAGGGCAATGCTGATTTCCATGATCATTCAAATGCATTTTTGTTTTTAGCTACAACTAGTAAAGCTCAAAGATGAAATCAAAGTGGTACATTTTATTTTTATTTACAAATGTAGGAACAAAATCATTAAACTTACAGTGGCTAAATAAATATTTTGTAACTCATCAAGAAATGGACTCTCATCAGACTAGAAATAGATGAAAGCATGTTATACCTCAATTTAGATCGTCTTCAAGTCAAAAATTACCCATTTTCATTGGATTGAAACTATGGAATGATTTAAATGGTGATATAAAAAATATTGTGAATGTAAATGCGTTTAAAACCAAGTTGAAATCTCCATTAATTATGGAATACTAATAAAAATCTAGGATTGAATGTACAGTGCTTACAAGAAGTCTCACGCCTCTGTCTCGTCCCAAGCTCGTCTGTTAGGTATAAAATGGGCAGTCCTTATGGCAGCGGAGGTGTGTTCGGATTGGTGCACATAACTGCTCTAACCCAATCAATGACGTCCATTATTACGTCACTTCTGCTACATTTTAGTGTTTAAAATACAAATGATTAAGAAGCAGAATGACCAAGTTTCGGGATATTGGGATGGTTATGGAGCAATCCTAGTCATCATAATACACTGGTATGCATCAATTTTGCTGCCAAGGGTTTTGTAAGTGATTCTTATAGTCTTTCCTGCTGATTTCGAATCTGCAATCCGTTTTTCTCAATCAGCTCAGGTTATCCGGCTATGGCCTCATAAGTCAAATAGAATTTTTCGTGATTTTGTCAAAGCGGAATTGGAACAGTAACATCTATCATCACTTGTTTCACTTGTATAATATCTTTTTTTACTTTTCAGGCATATAGATAAAATATTTCATAATGAATAGAGCGTGTAAAAATGATCCCAATAGATTCTGCTACATATGTGGGACGGTTACCATGCCAAATAACCAGTCCCAAATCACTAAATTTGTGAAGACAATGTATAGAGCATACTTTGGAATTAAGCTAGGGGACCAGGACAAAAATTTCGCCCCTCATATGTGCTGCAAGACGTGCATTGAAAATTTGAGAAGATGGAGCAAAGGCAGAGCGAAATCTTTGCCTTTTGGAATTCCCATGATTTGGAGAGAAGGAAAGGATCACGTGACAGATTGCTATTTCTGCATGACAAACCTTCAAGGTGTGCTTATAAATTTATTTTTCTTCAATATTTTGAAATCCTCGTATGAAACTTGACATAATATTCACCATAATGTAATATTCACCATATATAGCATAATATTCACCATAATGGTAATCATACATTTACATATACATATTGTTATAGAAAATACATTTACACATACATATTGTTATACAAGTTACATTTACATGTACAATGATTGTATATTTTCTTTCTTTTTCATTCATATTGTCCCCGAAGGGACAATATGAATGAAAAAGAAAGAAAATATACAGACTCCATCGACCTATTTCATATCTTACAGACCGCAGCCTTCCCTCACGAGCCGCCACTGTCTGAATGCTTCTTCTATTTCATATGCAAGTTTTATATCCATGTTTCTGTGTTTCTATTTTCAGGAGTTAACAAGAAGAATAAACACATTGTTGTATACCCTGACATTCCTTCTGCTATGAGACCTGTACCCCATGGTCCTGGAATTCCAATACCCGACCCACCTCAAACCCTGGACTTCGATGATTCTGATGATGAATCAATGACCAATGCCAATGACCAGTCCCAGTCGTATATACCTCAAAATACCGCTTCAAATGAGCCGAGGCCTCTCAACTAGAGTTGCACCGATGTATCGGTATCGGCTACTTTTCACAAAGTATCGGTATCGGCCGATACTGTTCTGAAAACCGATACCGATACTTTGAATTACTGTTTTTTGAAGAAATTATCTTATTTTATATAAAATTAAATTTTTTTATTATTATACAGTAATATCTTATTTAGTTGTTTAATATATATTTTATCAAAATTAGCAATGTTTACATTTACTAAAACAAAAAATCATAAAATGTAACTATAGGCCCCATACAAGATTAGAAATATTCAATACAGTAATACAGTATCATATAAATATACAATTTCAAATTACAGTAATAGTTTTCAGTAAAAATGAAAGTTTTGTAAAGTTGTTCATAGATGGCACCACGCGGCATGCATAATCATAATAAACCATTCAGTTGCTTGAATGCTTGAATCTCGTGTGTAAAGTTATTGATAATACACTACCATTATATGCATTCATTGGTTTAGAACTTTATATAATAAGATATATATATATATTTTCTTTTTCTTAATTTAATTTCAAATATATATTGATAAAATAAAAAATATTTCTGGTAAATAAATTTACAATTCTTATGTATTAATAATGGTATAGGGCCCAAGTAAGCTAGACCAGCCTACAGTGATAGCAGTACTTTTACTGTATGTACCCCAATATACCAGTGTATGATAATATAGTTTACAGTAATAAGTTATAAAATTATCATCTTTGTATTAATTTAATTTAAAATATTTTATACAACATTAAATTTACATCTCCTAACTTTATTAGTAATGGCTTTAGGGCCAAGGCCCTAAGTTGGGATTGGGAAAGGCATTTTAAGTTAATTGAGATATTATATCATTTACTTGAACTTTTATTAATAATCAATTTTAAAACTATTAATTAAAAAGTATCGGTATCGGCACTTTTTTGTAGTATCGGTATCGGCCAAAATATTGGTATCGGTGCAACTCTACTCTCAACCAGGCCAAACTTAATGATCTTACCAGGGATTTAGGACTTTCCAAATTAGCTGCCGAGATCTTGGGCTCACGACTTCGAGAGGACAACTTGCTGGCTCCGGGAACAACATTCTCCTGGTATAGGAAACGAGAGGAAGAATTCCGCAAGTTTTTTGCAGTGCACGAAAATACCTCTTCCTTAGTGTACTGCTGCAATGTTGAGGGGCTAATCGAATCCTTGGGCCTGCCATATAACGCATCAGAATGGAGGCTATTTACAGACTCGTCTAAACGAAGTTTGAAAGCAGTACTTCTCAACATTGGGAATAGGGTTGCATCAGTCCCTGTAGCACATTCCGTACAACTTACTGAGAGCTACGATAACATGAAAATTTTACTGGATGCTCTCGTATACGACCAACATAACTGGAGGATCTGTGGAGATTTGAAGGTAATACTAATATCATAAGTAAACTATTGCTATTGACTACGTTGTTTTTCCAAAGGTTATTTGAGAGCGTATAAGAACACTTAACTTCCCCACAGAAGTGATACAGTCCAATGCATAGATTTTTTTATCTGATAGAACAAATTCTCTAAATTCTTTAAATATTTTCATTTTTTTTCAGATTGTGGCATTTGTATTGGGAATGCAAGGGGGATACACGAAATACCCATGTTTCCTCTGCAAATGGGATAGCCGAGCGGATGAGAAGCACTATGCACAGCGTGAATGGGCATCCAGAGAGAATTTTGAACCTGGGTCGCATAATGTCGTTTCAGTGCCCCTTGTACCACCAACAAAAATTTTGCTCCCACCACTTCATATTAAGCTGGACTTGATGAAAAATTTCATCAAATCAATGAATAAGGAGGGTTCAGCATTCCGATATCTCGAGAGTAAATTTCCTCATATATCTGATGCTAAACTAAATGCTGGGGTTTTTGATGGTCCTCAAATTCGAACTTTGATCAAGGATACTCAGTTCGAAAACGCAATGACTCCAACTGAGAAGAATGCCTGGCAGGCATTCAAATCAGTTGTCACTGATTTTCTTGGCAAGCGTAGAAGTCCAGAATACGAGTCCGTTGTCGAAAACTTGATGGAAGCTTTCAAAGCTCATGGGTCGCGCATGTCCATAAAAATGCACTTTTTGTGGTCCCACTTGGACTATTTTCCTGAAAATTGCGGGGATTATAGTGAGGAACAGGGTGAACGATTTCACCAAGATATCAAAATAATGGAAGAGAGGTACCAGGGAAACTGGGATATCAATATGCTGGCGGACTATTGCTGGTGTTTGAAGCGAGAAGTGCCCGAAGAAAAACAGACGGAAAGCCAAAAAAACTTCATTCCTTCCTCAATAAACTTTTTTCCATATTCATTGTATGAATAAAAGTATTTATTCACACAATGTTTTCATTTTTCACGAGTGTTCTTATAATATTATTCGTATCTACAGTGTTTAAGCTAAAAAAATCAATAAATTTGGGGATAAAATTGGACTTATAATAAATGGCCAATAGAGAAAAAACCTGACCTGATTGAGGAAAACCAATGTCATTTTCGAATTATATAATATGAGTTGAAAAAACCCTCACAGCAGACAAAAAAAATTCATATGCATACCAGTGATATTAGCTGGGCATTACATTATACTGTCTCAATATATACTCAGTGGGACTGTTATCTTCCATTAAGTAAAATGGTTCCGGCGCTGGAACCAGATACGCACGAACACTGGGTAGCAGCACCTCTTCCAGTATCTGGCAATATTGCTGTCCAGTAAAGCGTCCATCTACTTGAGTCAATTCTCCGACACCATAGCCAGACATCCAGCCCCACACACCGAGATTGATGTGACCACTACGTTTGCTCGAGAAAACATTTCCTTCTTCGTAGCGTTTTCCGCGCTGCCTCCAACAATGCAGGGAACCATGACTATCTGTTGAAAATGTTTTGTCGTCACAGTACACAACTTTTCTCCAGAATTCTTCCTCCTGCGGCAAGTATTGCAAGGCAAATCCCATCCGCGCCTCTTTATACTCAATCGTCAATGCAGGTTTTATAGCTGGACGGCGAGAAAAATACCCTGCCTCGTGAAGTCTGTTGTTCACTGTATTTGCGCTACAACGAAGGTTCAGGTGTCTGTAAATATGCGTCGCTGGAACAAACGGATGCTCTCTGGCATGATTAACAATCGCAGCATCTTCCTCTTGAGATGTTGAACGCGGAGGACCAGACCTCGGCAAAGTAGCGATTGAGTTTTCTGCTTCATACCGATGAATCCACCGTTCCACAGTGCTTCGATGAACGTCTAGTCGTCTTGATATTTCTCTTATTGGCACACCATATTCATGCAATGTCACCATTCCCCGCATTGCCTGGGTCGTCTCGTGGTGCACAGACGGCCTTTCCATCTTTGTGTAAATGGCTTATGTGAAGCGTGCTGGGACGATAAAGGAAATGAGGATACCATGCACCCCTTCTGAAATTGATTTCGGTTGTGAAGGGTACCAACCCTTCGAATGGTAATAATAATCAGCCAATTTCCTATTTTGTTGAACATATGCATAAAAAATTCGTCTTAAAAGCCAACGATCCGAAGATTGTCAGCAATAGTTTATACCCCAACTGAATATATAGTCAGCCATCAACAGTATAATCATATTTTATTTCCATAACTACTCATGACTACTCTGTCATAGTAAATAACCTTATTATGACTTAGGTAGTAGTGGTAATTCTGAGTGGCGGCCTCTAGCCACATACGTTAAACCTATCAGTGCGTCTAAGACCAGACTCTTCTGTTTCTGTCAATTCATTGTTAGTTTAAGGTATTTTGCTCTTTGTCTTTCTAGGTCTAGGGCATTAAAATAAAAATTTGAGTTTGTGTTTAGCATTTCATATGAATTTCTCTCCTCTCCCTTAACACATCCCCGCGTTCATTTTAGCCCCCTCTCTCCCTTTCCTCCTCCCTTCGTAATTCCCCACCCAACCTCGTTTCCTTCGACATAGCAATGCTTACCTCCATCCTCATTCCACTTTCTTCATTAAACCTATTATCGCTTTTACTGTCCCTTCCTTCCATCCTTCAATGCCAGCGTTCTTAAACCTAGCACATAAATTATATAATATGGAATCTAACACCTTAGATCTCTACGCATTCATGTTACTTGAAGACGCCTGCGTCTTAAGGGAATCTAAGTGTTGAGAGTGGGCTTGAGGGGTAGTCTATAGATTATTACAGATGACCTTGAACGCCCCAACTATTTAAAAATTATTATTTATTACGCACATCATATGGCATAATACACACATGAATTTAAGTATCTCTTACACTATAGGAATGGAATTGAATCCTACCAGAGTTAAAAAGTCGCAAAATATGAGTATATTTTCCCCGAGTTTCGGTTATTATTAACGTTATATGGATACATTGCCGATGTCCCTGCTGAAGACCTCTGATGGGATGCGGTGTGATCAGAGAGAGAGAGAGAGAGAGAGAGAGAGAGAGAGAGAGAGAGAGAGAGAGAGAGAGAGAGAGAGAGAGAGAGAGAGAGAGAGAGAGAGAGAGAGCTTTTAAATGGTTTCTGGGTAAGGGCTTCACGTATGTTATTTTAGTCCAGGGTAGTTAATGTGGAGGTGTTAACGTAACTTGCACTTGGGACTGTTAATTGTAAGACAACTACCATAGCTGGGACTGACACACGTTATCCCCTGCATACTCTATATATATCTATATACAGTATGTCTCTATATATAAATAGATAGAGTGATCAACACAAAGCTAATGTGGACGTCACTGATGGGGTTAGAGCAATTATGTGCACCAATCCGAACACACCTCCGCTGCCATAAGGACCACCCATTTTATACCTAACAGACTAGCTTGGAACGAGACAGAGGCGTGAGACTTCTTGTAAGCACTGTACATTACTCTATTACTCGTTCATTTCTCGTGTCTAACATTCACTTGTTTGTACTGTATTGGTATTAAATCTTCAATAATGACTTTCTATTTCTTTCATATCTATAATAATAATAATAATAACAATAACCGCCTCTAGGTTTGGCTTGGTGGAGGAGCGAGTTGCTTTCTTGCGCTCTCCACTGTACATAGCCAGGCACGCCCGGCTCATATATATATATATATATATATATATATATATATATATATCGTAAAGAACGACGCTTGTATAGGAGAATATTCCGCGCAAGATGAGGAGAACGAAACAAATGAAAAAATGAGGTAACCACCAGGGAATCGAACCCGGGATCTTCCGATTGCCGTTCAGATATGATAACCATTACACCACGGGCCGCTATATTTATGGGACCTCTTTGCGAGTGACCCGTTGCCCACGTCGGGCTAGCATCATGAAAAAGAAAAACTATGGTATTTGTCATTTACCATTACTTATTCGGACTATAGTGGATTTAATTATACCAGAAGAGTTCCTTGTTCCATGCACGGTCTGTGTGTATCATAAAAAACCTCAGGGGACCATTCTGAGTTCATTCATATATATGTATATATATATATATATATATATATAAATAATTCATTTGGATAAATTAAATTGGACAATTAAACACGTGAAATGAATGAATGATGTAAACCCACAAGGAAAAAGGAAAATGATTCCAAGGCCTACTAATAATAACTCTTACGTGCATTTTTATTCTGACCATCATCCCTCGATTAAATCCTCTATTTTCTCTGCTGTTTCTTAGAGCAGTGAGAGTTGGCAGTCCTGAATTTTTAGATTCCGAGTTATGTAATATCATGAATATTGGTACTAAATTATGTTATCCTATTTCATTTTTAGATAACTGCCTAAGGAAAGCCAAGAAGAGGTATTATAATAATGTAACTGTAAATGAATTTGAGCGTAAAAATATCCTTAGCCTACTTTACCATGTTAATTTTCAATATCTTCCACTTTACTTAAAGCAATTGGCATCGATGTAGTCTCTAAGTATAATAATACTGTTAAATCACGCCTAATAAAGAATAGCCCGGATAATGTGGTTGGTTGCGTGTATTCGATCGGATGTACAAAATGTAACTCAGTATAATAAGCCAAACGGGTAAAATGTTAGATATTAGGGTAAAACAGCAAATAATTCCAATGCATTGTTTAACCACATGTATAGATGTAATCATAGTATCAAGTGGGATAGTTCTAAAGCGCTTGTTAAAAACAAGGATATAGTGTAATTGAAACAAATATTCTAGAATGTGCATTTATACATTTTAAAAATTTCAATAACAGTGCGGGAATGTATAAAATTGACAATATTCTGTTTCAATTCCTTCTGCCTCTCATTAACTTGTTAATTATGTACTAATCTTTTTGTTTCCGTTCCGCTGTATATATTTTGGGCACCTCGCCTGCTCCCTTCATTCCCTGACGAGGTGTACTTCTGAATACACGAAAGACCTTGGAATCATTTTTCTTTTTCCTTGTGGGTTTATATATATATATATATATATATATATATATATATATTATATATATAATATATATATATATATACACCCTTGGTAATCTTTGGTTAGCTTCCACCCGAGTTGTTCATTCTGACGAAGGTCAAGCATTTCATTCGACCTTAGATCTCCAGTTTAACGTGAAATCCGAACCACACCCCACCAGCAGCTGAGCGTCTTAACCACTAGGCCACTCAGGGTACCCATTTATCGACGAACCACTTTCTTTATTGTGTGGAAGGATGAACAGCTGAGTTTTGATGCGCGCCGGCTGTCATCACCGGGTGTCGATCACGGGGCCGATGGATTCGTAGTCAGCGACGCTAACCACCGCGTCCACTTCAGTTTTAGACAATTTCTAGGAAATAATAATACAACTCTGAGAAAGTATGTCCGCTATATTAAGGTATTTTCTCTTACAAGAAATGGTATTTCATATATTCTACTACATGTGTAAGTAATGTTGCTTTTATTTAGAGCCCAGTAAAGCCTAAAGCTTAAGGGCCAAATTAAATAAAATAAATAATCGAGCTTCACAATTATTCATGTCATTGTAAATTAAAAAAAAATTATTTATTTTATTATTATTAATAAAGGTTATTCTATTCTATTTCATAAGAAAGGATACTAATGAAAATTGTCCTTTCTGGTCCTATTACGTTTTTTTTCTTTGCAGTATAATAACACCGATTTTAACCCAGGTATTGGTGACAGACCATAGCCAAATGTTATTAATCCTCAAAATAGTGTATTCATACAGTAATTTTAACAACTGGTCTATAGTAACTGATAAAAACCAATTAGTCAATGACATTGTAGCAATTTGATTAAAAAGTAATTAACCATTTTTTCTATTCTCCCTTTACAGGCCGTAACTGAAATGTTTAAGGAACTAAGTTTATCCCAGAGAGGACAAATAATAATTGCCCTTTCAAGGGAGGGAATGTCCCAACGCCAGATCTCGGCAAAAATTAACGTTTCAAAAGGGGCCGTCCAAAGAACTAAAAGCAGATATAAAGAATCTGGATCGTGCTCTTCAAAGACAAGTTCTGGCAGACGTAAAGTGACTACTGATTCTGAGGATCATTACATCAAGGTTACAAAACTGCGTGACAGAAAAGCCACAGCTACACAGATTCAGGCACAGTTGAATGAAGAACGGAACTCTCCAATAAGTACAAGTACTATAAAAAGAAGACTCATAAAAGCTGGTCTCCATGACAGAGTTGCTGTGTCCAAACCACTACTGAGGAAACAAAATAAGGCTAAAAGATTGGAGTGGGCAAGAGAATATCGAAATTTTACTGTAGACAACTGGAAAAAAGTTCTTTTTACTCAGGAATCAAAAGTGGAATTTTTTGGCTCTCATAGAACTGAGTTTATGTTAGACGTAGAACCAACGAAAAACTGATAGATCCCTGCATAAAACATTCCGTAAAACACGGTGGAGGCAACATTCAAGTTTAGGGTTGTTTCAGTTATTCTGGAGTTGGAGATCTTCACAGAATCACTTACACGGAATAGCACAAGATGTTATCCAGAAAATTGTCGAATCTATGCCTCACAGAGCGGAAGCTGTCATTAAAGCAAAAGGTCATATCGATTATTAATAAGATTATGCCATTAAATTGTTAATTTCTTTACTAATTTATAATAATTACATTTACAAGCAAATAATGTAACAATAAAAAAAATCAAATTTTGTTGTAATTATTATATACTGTACTGTATATTTGTACAATTTACAATAAATTGGGTGATACAAAGTGGACGCAGACATTTGAACGTCTCTCTCTACGTGTGTATATATATATATACACACACACGTGTGTATATTTTTTTTAATTGGGGTTGTTTAACCTCCTTCGCAACATCTACGGTTATATGACGGAGGGGACCTACAGCTTTACGTGGGATCCGAACCACGGGTCGCTACATAATGTGGGCGCAAAGGACGGTCTCCCATCCAACTACTACCCAGACCCAATGTCGCTTAACTTCGCTGATCTCTGGGCAGCGGTGTCACGACATTCGCCACGACGCAGCCCTATATATATATATTTTTTTTTTTTCACGATTTATATATTGTTAATGGCTAAATTAAATAAGTACAGTAGTCCAATTTCGCAATTATTTTGTTTTGTGTTAAAATTGTTGTAACAACAAAATTGGTAAATGTAATTTATAAACTGAGCATTTGTGGAAACAACTTAAAAATGGTCTTAAAAGTGAAGTGAGCGAGACCTGTGGCGTGTCATCCATTCAAAATGGCAAGCGATTCCTGATGAAAGGCTTAAAGGCTTTGGTTGATTCGATGCCTTCGAGAAGTGAAACTAACATTTATGCTCGAGGAGGTCACATTAAATATTAACTACTGGTCTCTCTTTGTAAATTATTAGACATTTGCTGTAATTTATTTGTAGTGTATCGTATTCTGTAATATTAACATAAACATTAAACCAGAAATGCAGTGATCTTTGTTTTTTGTTCGTAATTGTATGTGGACTCGGATTTGGGATTGCTAATTATATATATATATATATATATATATATATATATATATATACATTCAACTGCAAAGAACACGCAGTATAAATAACGTAAAGAACGACGCTTGTATAGGAGATATTCCGCGCAAGACGAGAGAGAGAAAACGGAACATATGAAAAATGAAGTAACCACCTGGGAATCGAACCCGGGATCTTCCGATTGCCGGTCAGACGCGATACCATTACACCATGGACTTCACTCTTCCAAATGCCGTAATTCTTCTACATACTCGCAGAAACCAATGCCCCAAGGGGGCACCTCCCGCATGCCGTAACATTATATACATTCAACTGCAAAGAACACGCAGCAGTATAAATAACGTAAAGAACGACGCTTGTATAGGAGATATTCCGCGCAAGACGAGAGAGAGAAAACGGAACAAATGAAAAAATGAAGTAACCACCTGGGAATCGAACCCGGGATCTTCCGATTGCCGGTCAGACGCGGAATATCTCCTATACAAGCGTCGTTCTTTACGTTATTTATACTGCGTGTTCTTTGCAGTTGAATGTATATAATGTTACGGCATGCGAGGGGTGCCCCCTTGGGGCATTGGTTTCTGCGAGTATGTAGAAGAATTACGGCATTTGGAAGAGTGAAGTCCATGGTGTAATGGTATCGCGTCTGACCGGCAATCGGAAGATCCCGGGTTCGATTCCCAGGTGGTTACTTCATTTTTTCATTTGTTCCGTTTTCTCTCTCTCGTCTTGCGCGGAATATCTCCTATACAAGCGTCGTTCTTTACGATATATATATATATATATATATATATATATATAATTTATATATATATATATATATACGCAGGGTGTTTCAGGTCGCCCCTAGAAATATGGAAATTGGCGGAATTTGTATTTGGAACTTAGCTTGTATAGTATTGTACGTAAACAATAATAACAATAAAACAACATATTATACTTCGTCGCTTCTTTTAGGGTCGACCTACAAGTCCTACATTAGGGTGGATCGATTTTACATTTTTTTCGATTTCCATATTCTAATAGAGACAAAAACTTGCGCATGCATGAGAAAATAGCCTCTGCAAAATCTTAGCTTAATAGGTAATCATCTTCTGCCCCCGGCAGAGCTGAAAATCATATTTTAGTAGTCAAAAACGTATTTTTCTTATAATTTTTAAAATATTTCAATATGCATCAAAATTATTCCTAATAACTATAAAGTCGATGAAAAAGACCTCATATGATCGTTTTTCCAAGCGCGTTGTCCTACGTTAATATCTTTTGCCCCCGGCAACAACGTCAAATGTTGAAAAAATAGGTAATTTATATACATATTTTCAGATCGGCTCTTTGTCTTAAATAATGCATTTATATATTTCCCATAGCATTTATATCGTTGCTTAGGCATGAAATAACACACACGCAAAATTTTATGACTAGAGTAATATCTTCTGTCCCCGAGAAAAGTCTAAATGTGGATTATAATTACGTTAATGCGATGTTATAAGTACGATAAGTACTAAGTACAGCTCCTCGCTTGCTAATTTTATAAAATTAGCAACCCAGAACTCACCACGAGGAGGTGGCTATACGTCGAGTTCCAGTTTTACCCTATCCAGCCCCAACCACCCTTCCTTTGGCTGCATGTCGATTTACATACGGTAATCTTTCTTAGAATCAAATCGTGGAATTTTTGTTCGGGAGTGAAGACGGGAGCGGATGAATCCGTCCCTCTCTTCTATTCCACTTACACTGGCAGAGGCTTCGGTTACTAATTTGATGAGTCTCTCGACCGCTTGAGTATGACAAGGGAATAGTGGGATCAGTCCATCAGGCTGGTCTCCCGTCTCAACAAACTCTTTTATTCGGGTATCAGGTATTGTTTTTGTAACGGGGGGTTTGGTCACCTCAGCCGTTTGCCAGTTGATCATTTCGTAATAGTTTTGACTATCGTAGAGCAGCTCAGGCATGGCGAAGGCTCGAATTTCCCCCGCTGGTGATTGTTTTGATCGTGCTTTTAATATTCTTCTCCATCCCAATTCTCTTATGTGTTGCTCATCGGCATGTAGCATGGAGATCAAAATATTTTCTGGGTGAGCAAAGAAAGAATTTCTACGGAGGACTTTGTTGGCGATTGTCTTAGATCTTTGAGGCATGGTCTGAGAGAGAGGCATCATTTCGAAAAAATGTTTTGCGCCCTCAGTGAAACTGGAGTTTTTCTTTATCTTAAACCAAATTGTCGCGTAAACTGTCATAATGAATCGCACAATTTCGTTGAAGGTGCTGGAGGGTTCACTGGTTGAAACATAGAGGCGCAGAAATCTATTTGCTGTTGTCAGCCACCTGGAATGCGCCATCTTACCTGGATTTCGAGCCGCGAGAGCTGAAGAGCAGCTACCGCTCGACACTGCTCTGTAGATGCCTAACAAATATTTTTGGTCAGTGCTCAACTCGGCATCATCTATGTCAATGTCGGGAGATGGAATGGCATCGAATTCTGTAATTGGAAGTTTTTCGCAGTCGTTCAGTTGTTTTCCAACTGGTCCAGTAAAGCCCATTGGCCCAGTTGTTTTGCCGTCCAAGTCTTGAATGAGGTGTCGCAGTGATAATTCATTACCGTGTAATAGGCATATGATCCACTGAACTGGCCTTTGTAGTTTCATTTCAATCATACGAATGGCTCCACCCTTTCGACTGGCGCGTCAGTGGCAGCTGCTGCTGGCAGCACTCACCAGAGATGACCTTTAAACCCTAGCCTAGAGTCATAAAATTTTGCATGTGTGTTATTTCATGCCTAAGCAACGATATAAATGCTATGGGAAATATATAAATGCATTATTTAAGACAAAGAGCCGATCTGAAAATATGTATATAAATTACCTATTTTTTCAACATTTGACGTTGTTGCCGGGGGCAAAAGATATTAACGTAGGACAACGCGCTTGGAAAAACGATCATATGAGGTCTTTTTCATCGACTTTATAGTTATTAGGAATAATTTTGATGCATATTGAAATATTTTAAAAATTATAAGAAAAATACGTTTTTGACTACTAAAATATGATTTTCATCGCTCTGCCGGGGGCAGATGATGATTACCTACTAAGCTAAGATTTTGCAGAGGCTATTTTCTCATGCATGCGCAAGTTTTTGTCTCTATTAGAATATGGAAATCGAAAAAAATGTAAAATCGATCCACCCTATCCTACATGCTAGAAATTCCGCCAATTTTCATATTTCTAGGGTCGACATGAAACACCCTGTGTGGTGTGTGTGTGTGTGTGTGTATACAGGGTGTTTATAAAGTCCCTATCTATTTCAGTGAAAACGTAGCAAAAAGGGTAAAATTTAATAACAATATAATAGAAGGCATACATTTAATGAATAATTAAGCATATGATTCTACATGAACACCATAAGTATCTCTACAAAATTCGAATCTGTCAGCAGCATTGTGGAACATTTTGGAGCATGACAGGGGTTATTTTTGTAACTGCTGTTACGATACGAGCACGTAAATCTTGCAGATCTGTAACCCTCGTTTGATAGACGTTTGATTTGATAAAGCCCCATGCAAAGAAATCCAAGGGCGTTAGGTCAGGAGATCGAGCCGCCCAGGCCTGTTGCCTCCACCGATTTGGAAATCGTTCATTTAGGTACTGCCGAACAATGTTTGCGTAATGACAAGGTGCCCCATCTTGTTGAAAGACGACGTTGTTTAAAATGCCATCTGAATGAAGCTGGGACATTTACGCGCTCGTATCGTAACAGCAGTTACAAAAATAACCCCCGTCATGCTCCAAAATGTGCTCCGCAATGCTGCTGACAGATTCGAACTCTGTAGAGAAACTGATGGTGCTCATGTAGAATCATATGCTTAAGTATTCATTAAATGTATGCCCTCTATTATATTGTTATTGAATTTTACCCTTTTTGCAACGTTTTCACTGAAATAGATAGGGACTTCATAAACACCCTGTATAATACAGAAGTACATCGAATGAAGTCAAATAAAAAAATTTGGATTGAAATAAGGTTGAACTGGAATCAAGTTGAATAGCGAGATTGGAAATATAACGAATGTACTGGAATTAGATCAACCTACAGTTTAGTGGCCGGTTAGGCTACTTTACCAGCCGTTAAGTCTATGGTTGGTTAGGTTAAGGATACATAAGTTGTCAAATTTAAAACTGATGACTAACTAAAGAGAATACAATAAAATTAAATCGAATTGGAATATAATTGAAGAGGGTCAGAATAGAATTAAATCGAATGTAACTAAGTCGAATTGGAGCTTATTCCAATTCAATTTAATTCGATTGTGAAATCAAAATCTCACTGTTGAGACCAGGAATGATGTACAACAAGTTACGCAATCTCTTCTTCACTGTCATTTCCTTTACAAGAGACAATCGTAATCCGTGTACCCAGAGATACCCACCCTGCTAATATACAGTATATTTTCCTCATTTCACACACGCAGACTACTTTACATCTTCAGTTGTGGATGGTAACATTTAATCGAATTCTACACGCAGGTTCGCGTAGCGATTGGCTGGGCTGTGTGCGCGCGCGTGCGTGTATTTTGAAGATTGTCGCAGTTCCGTAAGGTAGGCAGGAACACACACACACACACACATATATATATATACACAGGGTGTCCCCTAAGTCCGGCATCGTAGGAAAAATAATAAAAAAAGGCAAAACAAAAGCTTTTATTTACAGAACGTGCTCAATATGTCCACCATTGTTTTCAATACACAAATTCCGACGTGATACCCAGTCAGCAAGCACACGGTGAATGATTTCAAGAGTAATGGTGTTACATGCCCCAATAATGCGCTGCCGCAAATGTTCAACACTCCTAATTTTCTCTGCGTATACCAGCGCTTTCAAGTGGCCCCAGAGATAAAAATCTAGTGGCGTGAGATCCGGGCTTCTAGCTGGCCATTCCACAGGCCCTCGACGTCCTATCCAATGACCAGGGAATTGTTGGTACAGGTATTCCCTTACTTGGGTGCTGTAATGTGCAGGAGCGCCGTCTTGCTGGAACCATGTTGGGAAATTTCCTTCTTCGTTCAAGACACTGGGAAATGCTTCTTCCTTGAGTATACGTAGGTAGGTGCCTCCAGTAACATGTTCATCGAAAAAGAGGGGGCCTATGATGCGATCCTTCCAAATGCCACACCATACCATCACCCGAGATGCACCTTGTTCCTTTGAAGAGGTATACCAGTGAGGGTTGTTTTGAGACCAGTAGCGGGTGTTCTGTCGATTTACCTCACCATTTCCATAAAAAACAGCCTGTCACTGAACAGAATGGTGGACGGGAAATTGGCATCCCGAGCCTATTGTTCCGTAGCCCATTCACAAAATTCCATCCGCCGGTCGGGATCATCTTCGCTTAATTTCTGTAGGATCTGAAGTTTATATGGATGCCATTTGTGAGCCTGAAGAATGCGATGGATGCTACTTTTCGACACTGCTGTCTCGGCGGACAATCGCCGAAGAGACTTATTGGGACTTCTGTTAAAATTAGCCAGGATAGCAGTCGCTGTATCATTGTCAGTGGACCTCCTTGAAGGTCCACTGCGTGGTTTATCTTCTATGGATCCTGTTTCCTTAAACTTTGCAACGAGTCTGCTAACACAACTCTGTGTTATTGGCTCGCGGTCTGGATGCAGTCTGTTAAATTCAGCAGCGGCCTCTCTTTGACTCCGATTTCCTATGAGTAGAATTATCTGGATTCGTTCTTCCTTGCTCACAGACATTATGGCCTGTAGAAAGAGAAAAATATGAATTATGGTTTGTAGAAACAGAAAAATATGAATTTCTCCTATGATGCCGGACTTATGGGACACCCTGTATGTATATATATAAAACTGCAAAAAGATTGTCGGAGCATTCCGAAAAAAAACCTTTTCCATCCTCCCTATCCGGTTGCAGTCTTGGGCGAAGTGACCGAAATGCGTTCGGACAAGGAGACGAACGATTGTCCGAAGATGTTCGCCATTAATTAGCGGACAGATAATGAATTAAAGTGTATATAGATGGTGGGCGAGCGCATGGAAATATCAACAGTTATTTATGGAGTCCTTCGCCCAACAGCTGCATACAAGTCAAGATAAATTGTATCTAGCAAAGATCATTGGCGCTCCCTTTCCAATAATTAATCACAAATTGCAAGCACAGTTTAAATGACAATTTATTGAACGCAATAAATTCGTTAAGTCGCCAATGTTTATATATATGAACGCTGGAACGGGCATGTTTCTCTAATTTGTTCAACTCTCTCTCTCTCTAATATATATACTGTATGTATATATATATATAATATATATATATATATATATACATATATATATATTATATATACAGTATACAGTAATATATATATATATATATATATATATATATATATATATATATACACGTTACTTTCGTGAAATAATTTTATATATATATATATATATATATATATAATATATATATATATATACAGGGTGGGCCGAAAGTCTGGATCCATAGGAAAATATTTATTTTAATACATAAATTACAAATAATGGTAAATACTTAAAATGAATATCAACTTTAACTCGTAAATGCGTATCCGTGATACTGTAGTGTGGTTCGTACTCCAGTATAAACAACAAATTATAACAAATGCTCAAATTGGCGGCCTCTGACATCGAGACACTAAGGGATGGAATTTATGATTTTTAATAATTCTTCGAATTGACGTTCTCGAGATGCGTGTTTCATTTGATAATCTTCTTGTTGACTTTACTGGACTATTCGTTAAAGTTTCACATACCATTGCAGAGGTATTTTCATCAGTTGCAGTTTTTGGACGACCAGAACGCCGTCGATCATGTACACTTCCTGTTTCTTTGAAACGTTTAAACAACTTGCCAACAGTCGCGTGTGTTACTGGATGCTTATCAGGATGATTTCTATTGAATTCGGTAGCAACTTCTCTGTGTGTAGCGCCCTGTCTTGCGTACATGAGCACAAGTTCTACCCGGTCTTCTGTTGTTAGATTCGAAGCCATTTCTGGGCTGAAATAAAAAAGTATTTGAGTATTTATACTGGAGTACGAACTACTGTACAGTATCACGAATACGGATACGCATTACGAGTTAAAGTTGATATTCATTATAAGTATTTACCATTTGTTGTAATTTATGTTTAAAATAAATATTTTCCTATGGATCCAGACTTTCGGCCCACCCTGTATATTATATATATATATATATATATACACACGTGTTACTTTCGTGAAATAATTTTATATATATATATATATAATATATATATATACTAAGACGGGACGAACCGGAGAAATAGACAAAATATTTTAACTTTCAGCTCATAAAAATAGTTTAAAATACCATATGAATACAAATGAGAAGCATGAACTTGTTACCGGAGGGTAAGTAATGTCAGTGGAAATAAGTGCCGAAGGAGATCCCGCAAGAAAATTATAGAAAAAAAAATGTACGTGTCTTTAAGTATACGATAAATGCACTTAACCAAGTTTAACATTCATTGCACAACCATTTATGGAAAAATAATAAAAAACGATTGCCAATAGTTCTTAGCAGTAAACAACGAATGAATCGAACAAGAAGGCAACATGATTCTAATAACGTTACGTAAACAAATATAATTTAGATCTCTCTCTCTCTCTGCTCAGTTATAGACATTCCAAAAATAAAGAAATAAGGCAGAGAACCCAACCCTACATTAATAATAATTAAGCATACTAATGTAAATCTCATTTACGATTTATAATAATAATAATTCCAACTCCTCTCTCACTGATTCCTTCCCCAACCAACAGAGAAATTGTTTTAAACGACTGAATGATGTCCGGAGCCTACTTAACATCAATCCTATACACTCTGACACTCATCTCGAGTCAAGACTCGAGAGAGAGAGAGAGAGAGAGAGTGAGAGAGAGAGAGAGAGAGAGAGTGTGTGTGTCACTGGAGTGCCTAACACTCCTACAAAGGCACCGATGGGCGGGGCTTGCATCGCAGCTACGTACGAACGAACGCGCAGACTAACTCACGAACGAATTTTTTTACCATTATACATATATATATATATATATATATATATATATGTGTGTGTGTGTGTGTGTGTGTGTATATAGTGTAGTGTGTGTATGTGTCACGAAACACGAATTGTGAAGTTGGTTTCGTGCCTCTCATGAAACATAGTGGAAATGAGAGTACGCGAGTTGCTCTCTCCTCCCCTTAATTCGTTAATATGCCTCACTTCCAAAACGAGTCGAATCTTAACACCAATTCCTCCCTACATAATTATTCCCCTCTTTTTCGCGGTTTAAAAGGGGACGGACGCCTCCCCTCCCACAGCCGAAAGAGCTTCCCATCTCTCTCTCGAGCGGCTCTACGGACCAGATTACTAAATAATCCGAAACGGCAACTGAAGCCTTTTGATTGATTGATTGATTCCCTGGCTTCTTCTTCTTCTTCTTCTTATTCTTCTTCTTTGTTGTCGTCGTCTTCGACTTATTTGATCAGAGGACGAGACTCAATGAATAGCGGAAGGCGACTTACGCCCTTACTGCTCACCCTTCGCTGTGGAGGAATGGTTGGCTTATAAAACTACAATGGGCGTTCGTTTTCGAAATAAAGTGGTTGGCATAACCCTTCCTCTTCTGAACAATGCTGCCTCGCTGCATTCACATGGCAGAGTGCGAATCTAGGAAAGTTAAACGCCAAAAGACAACAATTAAGATATATACAGGGTGTTTCAGGAGGAAAGGTCAATACTTCAGGAGGTGATAGCATCGGTCATTGTAAGAAAAAAGTTCATATGAACATGTGTCTAATTCTGAATGGTTACGGAGATAAAGTTATTTGAATCTACAAATACAAAAGCATTGTTAATGGTAATCAAGAGATATCAATTACTGTTTCTAACATTTAATGTTTAAACATTGGCATTTTGAATGGTATCAGATACAGAAATGACAAATTTGTTACAGTTTACAATACTTTTTCGAAAATCCCACCGTCAACCTCAATGCACTTTGCAACTCGTGTGCGAAGATCGCGTGTTGTTCGTCTGAGTTGATCTTGACGTTCCTTTATGCGGGCAGCAGCATCCAAAATGCGCGCGAGCAATTCGTCTCGTGTATCCACCTTTCTTTTGTAAACTTGACTTTTCATCCACCCCCACAAACAATAATCTAACGGAGAGAGGTCTGGAGACCTTGGTGGCCATTTAATGGGACCACCGCGGCCGATCCATCGACCAGGGAAAGTTTGATTTAGGTATTGCATCACCAGACAGGTAGAATGTGGAGGAGCTCCGTCATGCTGAAAGTACATACCAGCGCGTGTAGCCAAAGGAACATCCTCCAATAGTCCTGGCATTTCATTTTGCAGAAATTCTAGGTAACTTTGACCTGTAAGACGATTCTCTAAAGTAACAGGGCCAATCAGCTTATCATCGATGATACCGCACCACACATTGGCAGAGAAGCGATGTTGAAAATTTGTTTGCACAGTGGCATTTGGATTTTCGTCTGACCACCGATGAGAGTTACGGGTGTTGTTGATACCGTCACGGGTGAAAGTAGCTTCATCGGTGAACAGTATTAATCGAAGTAATCGGCGATTAGCATTTACCCAATGACAAAATTCCAGTCGCATGGCAGCGTCTCCTGGTTGAAGGTGTTGTACACGCTGTACATGATATGGATGCAAGCCTTCCTCACGTAATGTTTGCCATACTCTTGTGTGTGGTAAACCGAGACGTAGAAATTCTTCGTGAGCTAGTAGTAGGACTATGCTCTACCAACTGAAGAATGTTTTCCACTTCATCCACATGAAGAGTTAGCACAGAAAAGCAAGAAGGCGTTCCTCTCCTCATCATCTCTCCCACCGTGGGAGGGGTTGGAAATAAGAAAACACTCAGCAATTTGCAGGGAAAGAAATGCGGAGAAATTTTATAGGAGAGTTTGAATGGAAATACACACACAAACATCATTCTCACATTCAAAAGTCGATCTACTCGAGGTGATCGTTTAATACTAGATCAAGCATGTTTTTGAACGTAGGGACGGAAGAGCTGGAAACGACTTCAGGAGGAAGCCTATTTCAATGATTGACAATCTTGTACGTGAAGAAGTCACCGCAAATATTTGTATTGAACCATATGGGTTCAAGTTTGCAACAATTATTTGAGTCGGGTTCGTATTTAGTGTAAAAAGTTTAGAATAGTCGACGTTGTCGACCCTATTCAGAAGCTTAACCCTTTAACTGCTCCATTTCAATGCCATCATTGAATCAGTACGCTGGGTTTCAGTGATCGACAGACAACCCAAATCGAGTATACTCGATCAGAGGACCAAAGGAAGTTATATGAGAATCGAGTATACTCATAGGAGCAGTTAAAGAGTTAAAAACCTGGATGAGTTCGCCCCCTGAGCCGACGCATTTCTAAGGAATACAAATTAAGATCAGCGCGCTTACGATCGAATGATTAATGACAAACGGCCGGGATTAGTTTTGTCACTCTGCCCGAACATTCTCGAGCCTTTGTATGTCTTTTTTCAAGGATGGGAACCAGAATTGCGCAGCGTATTCGAGGTGGGGACTAACCAACGCGTTATAGAGAAGGAGAATAACTTCTCTGCTTCGGTGCGCAAACTGCCCTTTTCAACTTCGACGCAGTGTTTGGAAGACTTCAAATCACTGATTATGAAAACCCCAAAATCCTTTTCTAAGTTGGTCGTTGCAAGTTCCTGCCCGTGCAGCGAATAGTTTGCGCATTGGTTTCGGGATTCAATGTATGTTACTTTGCATTTGTCAACGTTGAAATGCATTTGCCAAGTGGTCGACCAATGCGCGAGCCGATCTAAATCGTTTTGAATTTTCAAGAAACCTTCCGCGCTGCCTACACAGGAGTCTAAATTGGTGTCGTCAGCGAATTTCGATATGGTGCCAATGTCTATATCGTTTATGTAAATAATTAATAAAAGCAGACCCAATACCGACTCCTTTGGGACGCCGCTTGTTACTGATGTTTACCCTGAGGCCTCACCGTTCATTACCACCCGCTGCTGCCTATCGCTGAGCCAGTGTTCACTCCACGAGGCCACGGTACCAGTCATACCAAGGGCCTTTACCTTTGTCAAAAGCGTTTTTAAAATCCAAATATACTACGTTTACTGCCCTGGAGTAATCGTATTCAGAAAATATGTGGAAGAATTCCAGCAGGTTGGACAGGCAGGACCAATGCTGACGGAAACCATACTGGGAATCAATTAAAAGGTTGTACGATTCCAAATGATCTACCATTCTTGCTGCAATTACTGATTCCAAAAGCTTGCCTACAACAGATATTAAGCTAATGGGCCTGTAGTTGCCAGGTGCTTCTTTATCTCCTTTTTCAAGACAGGAGTCACACTGGCCAACTTGCAGTCCCTTGCAAGAGACTCGTTAAAAATATGGACAAGAAAGTCAGCGACAACCTCCTTTACCTCTTTAAGGACTCGAGGCACGAATTTGTCCGGACCAGGGGATTTGACGACGCTCATTTTACTCAAGTCTAACAATATTTCATCCCGAGAACAAACAATACTGTCTAAATCTGAATCATCATCTCGAATGAGAAATTTAGTTGCAGGGATATTCAAGGTAGTCTCTTTGGTAAAAACTGACACGAAAAGACGGTTTAGCACGGTTGCTATGTCAGTGTTGCTACATTTCAGTTCCTCCGTCTCATATTTGATAGGACCTATGCTGTTTTTAATTGGTTTTCTACTATTTACATGACTAAAATTCTTTAGGATTCGATTTACAAACAGAAGCAACTCTAAGTCCTTCTGCACGTTTCGCTTTTCTAATGGGTGTCTTAACTCGCCAGTGAAGGACCATAAAATTTCGCTTATGCCTACAATCAGAGGTCCCTTTCCACTGCTCGTACGCTTTATTTCTCTTCTTTACAGAGAAGCTAATATTGTTGTCGAACCACTTCGGGTCACACGAGGAGGTATTTGGTCGATTTTTGGGAAGAACAAACGCGCTCCGTCTTTCCATGAACGCGTCTTCAAATGCCGGCCAAATAACATTACGTCACCGCTGTTCACTAACATTACACCTTTTAAACTTTCTTTGAGGTCAGCAAAATCAGCCCTGCTATTATGGTCGCTGTCGCCTGAGGGTTTGCAGACAGCTAGATCGGACATCAGGTTATCTTCTGTTGTTAATATAAATCTAATATATTGTTCCCCTCGTGGGTTCCCTTATCTACTGGGTAGAAAGTGATCGTCTACGAAGCTAAAGAGCCTGTACCCTCGACATCAGCAGATTTGGACTCCCAGTTTATCCTACCACAATTAAAGTCGCCATAATTAAAGCTAATTTTTCCTCTGTGATTTGACCGAGAATATTATAGAACTCGTGATCCAAATCGGCAGACTGGTGAGGCTTTTTATATACTGTACTAGTATTACGCGCAGAGACTTTTTTTTGTAAATTGAGTTCGACCCAAATGATTTCGCAAGCAGAGTTGAAGCATTACCTCACAGGATCCAGATAATCCCTAAAGTA
Organism: Bathynomus jamesi; assembly: GCA_023014485.1. NCBI lineage: Eukaryota > Metazoa > Arthropoda > Malacostraca > Isopoda > Cirolanidae > Bathynomus > Bathynomus jamesi. Next base: position 418,416 of record JAJOZX010004043.1, read on the forward strand.
AAGGACTACACCACCATCTTCTCCGTGCGTCCTATCTTCGTGAAACATTCCGTAAACCTTGAGCTGACACTCTCCTTCGAAGTATCATGTAAATGCGTGTATCCAACTCTCAGTTATGCTATGACGTCATAATTTTCAATAGTGACTAAAACTTCAAGCTCTTCAAACTTATTCCTAAGAGATCTAACGTTAAAATGGACCAATTTTAGGGTGTTTACGGCGAGATGAGCCACTCTCATGTGGCCTCGTTTCCCGACGGTGTTACTGGGATAGACTCATCTTCAGATATCTCTATACGAACAGAATCATTCGTTCCTGCTCGAATAGACTCCGTTATCAGAGGTTCCGGTCGAGTTAAGTTGTTGCTCAGTGTCTGCCTCGTCGGTTTGCCTGCCAACGGCCCAACTTAAGCAGGCTCGCTTGGTGGTAGCCCTACCCCATGTAACTCGCATGTCAGCGGCGTTATGCGATCAGAGTCATTTATCGACTGCCCTACTCCATTTGATTCGTTTACCGGTGGCGCTGCTGGAACAGACCCACTTGCCGACGGCCCTACCTGAGTATGTTCACTTGCCAGCGGCGCTATTCTATTAGTCCCATTATTCTGGCCCAACCGACAACCAATCTAGAAGGTTGTTCACGTTAAGATGGATATCTAATTTAAATTGGTCTTGGGCATTTAACTCTATCCCATCCACTGTAAACAACCTTTTTTCCCCAATGAAGCCGTCCCAAAGGTCAAGGAATCCAATCCCTTTGCCCTGACAATGTTTTTTAGCCTACCGTTTATCGTAATGCCTTTACTCAGTGCCACATTGTTTTCAAGCGAAGCAGAATTCCAATCAGAATACCTCAGTTGGTTCTTCGTCTTATTGTGTCAGTTAATTCATCAAATTCTGCCATAATTTTTTCCGAGTACCCACCAGGTCCCTTCTGAAACAGTGTTCGAACTTGTTTCCACTGTTATTATACTATTTTTATCCTTTGTCCTAGTTACCGCTAACTCCCGTCTTACTTTGTCAATCTTTGCCATCTGAAAGCAGCTGACCATCATTTTCAAAATATTTTTCTTTGCATAGTAGTGCGCCTGTTCACGGACAAGGGAGTCCCCTAAAATGATTGACTCTCCTTCAAGGTCTGAGAGAAGCTCGTACTTATTTTCTAGCCTAATGCTGAAAGAATTCTGCACGGCCTATTTTGGCTTTACTGAGCGTCTTTGAGGCACAGGACGAAAACCCCTCTCTACACGTTCTGTAACATGGACGTTTATGTTACTGACGGAGGAATTCTGCACGAACTGTTTGGGTCTTGATGACTGCCCAGTATACGTAGTCCAGAAATTCCCTTCTATCCACTCTGTGACGACGGCGTATTTATTAATACTTTCAGCCCAGGGTAAGTTACTGTCGATCTTATTGGATAACAGATCTAGTTCCTGTTCTACTTTAACAATCTTGCGGCCGCTGTAACTGTCGGCCGCCAAGGTCTCAGTGCCTGGGGCCCTGGCGGCTGCCAGCCGCCTAAATTCCTACGTCAGATAATCAGTTTTATTTTCCAGGCTATTAACCATGTCCCTTAGAAGTTTTATTTTCCAGGCTATTAACCATGTCCCTCAGAAGATTTATTTCCCTATTCTCGTTCTCTCTTAATTTGCGGAACAAACAAAGTGACACAGGATAACTCGTTCACGGAGTTGACTCCGAACGAAGAAGCCCAATGTTTTACGCTAGCCAAGCAACGGGTGTGCTTTAAGGAAGGGAGCCATTTTTACGAGCCATACTGAATACTTGGTTTTACTTTAAGTTATGGAGAGTAATTAATGTTTCTAGTACCGATATAGTCTCACAAACAAGGCACACGAGCACACCGAAGCTACACCAAAGCTGCAGTATTAATGTGGGTAAAAAATTTAAAAAATGAATGATACTTATAATAGATTTTGAAACACTTCTGAACCACTCTGAGAAACACTTTCATCGACCGTCTGTCTATAAATAAGTTGCTTAATGCAAATACAAATTACTTCACTTAATTTCACCGAAATAAATAATAGTAAAATAAAACTAAAATATAAATACTAAAGTAGGTTAGAAACCATTAGCCAGCACCACTAACAAATTGAAATAGTAAGGTGGGCCTATATTTAGACTAAAACTACTACTACTAAAAATATAAGGTTGTAACATATATTCTGCTCGATTTTTTAGTTCATTCAGAACAAAAATTAAATGACTTATAAGGACAAATTTGCTCGAATTTTTAGTTTATTCACAACAAAAATTAAATGACATAATGACAAATTAATTATCAATATAATTCCCTTCTTTTTCTATAACCTCCTCCCACTTGTAGAAAAGTTTTTTTTATGCCACGTTCGAAGAAATCCCTTGGTTTCGAGTTAAAAAAAGCGATCACTTCGTTTTCGATAGTTTCCCTGGATTGCAACTTTTGTCCATCTAGGACTCTAGGTGGTGTTGCAGACTTCTGAATAAATGGTAGTCTGAAGGTGCGATGTCCGGAGAATAAGGTGGATGAGGCATTTTTTCCCAACCACATGCCTCCAATTGGGCAGTGGTGATTCGAGCAGTGTGAGGGCGCGCGTAATCCTGGTGGAATAGAACGCCTCTGCGATTAATTAATGCAGGACGTTTTTCTTGTAATGCCATCTTCAATCGTTGGAGTTGTTGGCAGTAGACTTCAGCTGTGATTGGTTATCTGGCAGAAGCTCAAAATGAATAATTCCTTGCATATCCCACCAAACGCATAGCAAAATTTTCTTTGGATGGGGTCCATTCCTTGGCTGAGGTTCAGGCTTTGTTTCACGGCTAAGCTATTGATGTCGACGCTTAATATTATTATAGAGGACCCATTTTTCATCCCCAGTGACGATCCGATTCAAAAACGGTGCCTGCAGTTGCCGAGAATGCAGTGATGTGCAAATATCGATTCGATGTTGAAGATTCGCTTGTGACAAATCATGCGGAACCCATTTTCCCAACCTTCACTACTTTTCCTAACAGCTTCAAATGACGATGAATGGTCATATAGCTAACGCCGAGTTGCAGGCCAAGTTCTTTTACAGTTACCGATGGGTTTTCCTCCACTGTTGCTTTCAGCAGCTCTTCATCTAACTCATTTGGTCGTCCTGTTCGTTGATAATTTTTCAGACTGAAGTCTCCATTTCTGAACTTCTCAAACCATCTCCTACACATCCATTTGCTCACATCACTTAAACTCTTTGAATGTTTTTTGCGGATTCACTAGCGTTAGATCCTTTATGGAACTCATACAGCATCACATGTCGAATATGCTCTTTCGTGGGCTCCATGTTTTTTCAATTACTGTAATATCGTAGGGGTGGCGTTGTAACTATGAAAAACACCAGAGAACATATTCATTAGCCTAATCCTACACTAGCCTAAGTCAATCTGTATCGTGATAAAACCTGTGCGAACCTGTCGCCGCGTGTATTTTACATTTCTAAAACTATTTCACATTATCTTATAGTCCGGTAGAACAGACCCTGATTTTACTGGAACCCTGCATTGTTTGTTATAAAGCAAATTTTTACATATTTTGAAAGCTTATACCACCCCATTCAAGAATCCATCGGGTGTACACCTGACCCCGGCTTGGCTTTTCAAGATGGCCGGCGAAACTGAAAAATCCCATATCCTGGTCAATACTTGATGGATTTTGATGATCTTGGTGTCATTTCTAGGGTTTTTAGGATGATGAGTCGATCTGGAGGGGTTGCAGATACTTTGGGAGTCGTTTTGACCCACATTCGTCAATACTCAAGGTCATTGGAGGTCAAACGCCCCCGAAATAAGGAATATCCCATATCCCGGGCAGTCGTGGAGATATTTTGGTGATCTTACTGTCGTTTTTATGGTTTTGGGCGAGACTGAGTAGTTCTATAGGGTTTAAAATGAAATCAGGGATTATTTTCCCCATGGTAAGGTGAATTCCAATATGTCTAATTATTCCTCTTATTTTTTCAGGTTGTTGAGATTATTGCTGATGGTGCTGCCCACCTGGTGGTTTGATGACGTCTTGGTTGTGCTGATTCCAAAATTGTTTTTTGACTGCTGAATATGGAGAATATACCAGGTGAGCATTGTTTAGTTTTCATTTGCTGAGGATAAATTATTTCAATGCGATTTGTACTCTGAAGAATGGGTAAACAAAATTCTTATTTTTCAGGTTCTACAAAAGCTGCAGACGAATGTTTCTTCAAGGATTTCCTGCGTAGCTGTCCTGGAGGTCAGAAAGGTCTTTCAAATTGTGGGAGGATTCAGAAAATCATAGAGAGCAGCGACAGATGTTCGAGCGAGACTAGAGCCTCTCTTGGAAGATGGAGCAAAAATCCTTTGTTGTCACAAGAACTGTGTTTCCACTTATGTGTCCAAGCGGAATTTATCAGCATTCATGAAAAAGAGAGAATGTGATACCCCTACAGTGGAGCCAAAAAGACTACGTAGTGCTGTTCTCAGTGAAGGCCCAGTATATGACCCTAAAAAACACTGTCTCTTTTGTTTGAAAGTCAGTGAGTGTATATTACCCGAGAAATGACATCAAAGTTCCGGTGCAATACCGCATTCCAGCATCTAGGTTTATGACCGATAAGCTTGGTGATAAAAAAACAAATTACAAAGATGTGTTGATAGAAAAGTGTAAACTGAAAAATGATGAGCAGGGACAAGTTGTACTCAGTAGGTTGTTGGGCATGAAAGGAGATTTACCGGCTGAAGAAGCCCGATACCATAAAGATTGTATGTCTACCTTTCATGTTGAGGTTGAGAGAGCTTGCCAGAATAAGTCAAGGGTTGAACCTGAAGACCGCCCCTTCATTGCTTTGTGTGTAGAATTGTCGAAGGACAAAATGAAACCATGGAATTCAATTGAAGTAGAGAAGCTTTACAAAGAGTTAGGTGGTGAGAAGTTGTCACGTAGGTCGCTCATTGTAAAAGTTAAAGATTACTTCAAAGACGAAATTGTAGACTTACATGGGGATGGTATCGCTACGTTGTTAGTTTTCAAAAACTATGCTGCCTCATACCTGAATATTGCAAAAGATTGTGAGGAATCTGTTGATATTGATGAGTGTGTGAAGAAGCTGGGCAAGCAAATCGCGAGTGAGTGCAAAAAGAACAAGGAAGAATTCACTTCTTATCGTACTCACATAGACAAATATATTGCTTCCGAATGTATGAGTGATGTTCTTATGCAATTGCTTACTCGTGTAAGTTCGAAATTCTCTGACTCCCTGCAATCCATAATGGTTGGAAACATTGTAGCAAGTGTTGTTACAAATCAGCCTACTCCACTCCAAATAGCACTGGGTGTTCTCATAGGTGACCATAAGCAAATCATTAAAGAGTTGTACAAGTACAATGTAACTTGTTCTTATGATGAAGTGCGGCGTTTTATGCGCTCAGCTGCTGCTGTGTGGTCGGGCTTGAATGATGCTGCACTTACTGGTCTTGTGCAAGTTATAATTGACAACTTTGATGCAGTTATTCACTCCCAAAATTGTAGATTAAACTGTCACAACCTTGCAGCTATTGTAACACAGCCCAGATCACTTGAAAACGACAGTGCGAAGGTCATTCCTAGACTATCAAAACAAGAAATGTCAGTTCCCATAAATTGTGAGCTGGAAGTTGTGCCATACACTGGTCCGAAAAAACCTCCTATGCCCATGGAGGCAACCTGCTCATTTGAGCCTTCTGAGAAGCTTACAAGAGCAGCCGAAGTGTCACTTCACCGTGCAGAAGAGCTAGATCTGGAGTTCTTCAGACGGATACTGTTTGTCGCTGGCACCCCTGAGTACAATGGCTTCAACACCCGCCATTGTAGAGAGGCGGGAATGATGCCAGCTAAGAAGTCGGCCATCAAGTATATGCCACTCATTAATATGAAGCCAGCGGACCACAACACTGTCAACACTGCAATCAACAATGGCATTAAAGTGACGAGGGAGTCCAACCAAAGTGTTTTGGTCATCACAGCAGATCAACAGATCTACAAGGTTATAGTGGACATCCTGTTCCATACACGAAGTCTTCTGACTGATGTGGTTGCCATCCTTGGTGGAATGCACTTGGTGATGGACTTCATAGGTGCGATTGGCAGTCTAGCAGCGGGAAGTGGCCTGAAAGAAGTTCTCTGTGGCACATTCGGATCAGTGGATAAAATGCTAGAAGGAAAAAAGTACCCTCAAAATGCCCGTGCACTTCGCATGCTGACTGAAGAAGCTCTCAGACCTGTATTCTTGAAGTATGGTGAGCGTATCAATACCATGGCTGACTTGATGCAAGTCCTTGAAGAACTGGCCTCTGCTAGCAGAACAACTCGTATGTGGGTTGACATCATCATCAAGCCAACTTTTCTCATGAAATACACGCGCAGTACACATGAAGATGATTATGCTCTGGCCATTCAAACAGCTGAAAATATGTTGCCATATTTCTTCGCTGCTGGGCATCACTACAGTAGATATGGCCTCTTCTTCGTTCGATCTATGACGTGGTTACCTGAAGAAGTCTTAGATGCATTTATGAGAGGAGAGGGTTCTATGCATCACATGGATGGACTCTGGAATGGGGTGCCAACCGACCAGTTCCTGGAGAGTACCTGGATGCGTCGTGGGAAGGGCCCTAGTGGTGTCATTGGTAACACCCAAAATCCACAAGTGATGGCCACGTGGGTATACAGCCTCAATGCTCGTGTGAGTCTGACTGCTGACCTCCTAGATATGAGTGAGCACCTAGAAACATTCCATCTGTACCACAAAGAGGAGGCAGGAGGTCGCATCAAACATGATGGAGAAGATCGCCAATCACTTCATGATTCCCTTTCTAAGTGCATGGACCCAATGGATCCAGAGTCACATCCAGGAGGCAACTTATACAATATTCAGACAGGGCAGCTTGCATCTCCAGATGCCAATGCCGATAGAGCTGTTAGTATTGGAAAGACGCAACTGGCACAGTACGAGTCATCATGGCCACAAGGCTTTTATGGCACCATTTCCAAACATGTCATCACCTTTGCAAGTAAAACGAAACATATCAAGGTGGGTGCCCACTTGGTTATGGACCAAGAAGCGATTTATGCACGCGTCATCGGTTTGCTGATGAGCGAACGCGAACTTGACTTGACCCATGTATTCTCAACAGAGCTTGCGGCATACCCACCCGCACTGTTCCAACCAGATGGCTTAATGAGAACTGCAGCTAAGTCCGCATTGAAGCAGAACTTGGGAGTGGAAACATCCTCTCGAACATGGGGTCGACCAACAGTTGTTATCATGGATGTGTCAGCTGTTTTGTGGACAGTCGACTGGCCTGCTAGTGGCACAGTTGCTACATTTATCCAAACCTTCAAAGTATGGCTACCGAAACATCTTTCTCATGCATCTGTAGTACTAGCTTTTGATCGCTACTATGATTTCTCTCCGAAATCAAGCACTCGGGCAATGAGAAGCAAGAGCAGCAGAGTTCACAAGCTGGACCTCAACACCCATTGCCTACAAGAGACGCTGTTCTCACGTGCACCGCGAACAAGGAGCAACTAAACAGGCTGCTCTGTGAGCAAATCCTTGCTGACAGTGAGTATCTCGCAACTGTAACCCAAGACCATGAGCTAGTGCTTGCAGGATGGCAGACCATACCGACTTCCATTGTGCGAGGCAGGAGTCGAGCAGCATTGGAGCTCTCATCATCTCATGAAGAGGCTGACGTGATAATAACACAACACGCTATCGCACAAGCTGAGAAAGATTCTGATGCCCGCATCTCCATCATTTGTGATGACACAGACGTGTTTGCCATGCTGACTCACTTCTATGAATTTAAGAAACTAGGCTGTCCCATGATTATGGAGTTCCAGTGCGTGGCAGAAAATCAGTGGACATCCGAGCAACTGTAACCCAGCACAAAGACATCATCCCACAAATCCTCAAACTACACGCTTTGAGTGGTTGTGACACAGTTGCAGCAATACATGGCATCGGCAAAGCCACTGCCATTGCCACAGCCAAGAAGGGTCGGAAGCTAGACAAGCTGGGGTCCCTTGATGCATGCTTTGACCATATCGAGAAAGAGGCAACAGCGTTCATTGTTGCATGCTATGGGGATAAGAAATCCTCATCTCTTACTGAGTGTCGTCAGCGAGTATGGGCTCAGAAGACAGGGAAGTCGGGAACTGCTGCACCCAAACTATGTTCTCTACCACCAACAACTGAAGCTTTCCATCAAAATGTGCTCAGAGCCCACTACACTGTGGCGAACTGGCTCGATGCACTAAAGTGTGACCCACCACCACTTGATCCTGTGCATTATGGGTGGGAGAGAGACGAAACAAACAGAGTTCTCATCCCAAAAACAGTTGGTGAAGGTGTGCTTAGCACCAGATGAAGTTCTGAAGCTAATCAGATGTGGGTGTGAATCACAATCAGCATGCAGGGGGAGTCGCTGCGGCTGCATGGGACGCGGAATCCCTTGCACAATGTTCTGTGCATGTGGCAGCGGCTTGGATTGCAACAATCCATTGACCCAAAACGCAAACGAAGAGCAGACTGATGATCCTGACACAACCATGTCTTTTGATATTTGCCCCCAATAAATGGTTACCTAATGTGAATAACTGCATCAAAGTTGTCAATGCCAATCCCCCAGCTAGGTGTGAGCTTTGTTTTGCTTACGAGGTCATATCTTGTAGCTTTGCAACCTTCCATAGAATGCATGTGCCCTGCACTTCAGCATAAATTGTGGTTTATATCCGAATATCCATATCCACATAACGTGGGTTATGTCACTTAAGCATTATGATCTGATTTTATCTGCAGAAAAGATGTTAAGTGCTCAGCAGTTAGCTAGATTGTAGAAATTGTCACTGAAATAAAGCAAATACAGTGATGTCAACTGTGGCATTATCATATTTCAAGGCCAAACTTTAACCTCAAATGACCTTGACTTGACCCATGGAGTTGCAAAATGATATCCTACTGTTATCATGTGCCTACAGAACTACTCAGTCTGGCCCAAAACCATAAAAACGACAGTAAGATCACCAAAATATCTCCACGACTGCCCCGGATATGGGATATTCTTTATTTCGGGGGGCGTTTGACCTCCAATGACCTCGAGTATTGACGAATGTGGGTCAAAACGACTCCCAAAGTATCTGCAACCCCTCCAGATCGACTCATCATCATAAAAAAAACCTAGAAATGACACCAAGATCATCAAAATTCATCAAGTATTGACCAGGATATGGGATTTTTCAGTTTCGCTGGCCATCTTGGAAAATGGCAGCCATATTCAAAAAGCCAAGCCGGGGTCAGGTGTACACCCGATGGATTCTTGAATGGGGTGGTATAAGCTTTCAAAATATGTCAAGATTTGCTTTATAACAAACAATGCAGGGTTCCCACCCCGTGCAACCGGACTATTAGGGTTATTCTACAGTAATTATCTATCATCCGTTTTCTAATCGAGCAGAATTTGTTACAACCTGATAATAACAAAAAAAAATAATTGCAGACTCGAAATATGGTGTCAACTTAGAAAAACGTGGTGAGTCGAAGTACAACAGGCCTGTCCAGTCGATGTATTTAGACAACAATTATTATTAAAACACGTTAAATTAAAAACAGCACGAAGGCATATAATTTTTTTTATTTAATTAGTAATTATAAACTCAATGCAGTTGTAAACACGAGGAGTGGCTTCAGACAAAAAGCACATGGTGAGACTGGAAATTCAGTAGGCCTTTCCACTTTTAATATTCACACTAAATTATTAATAAAAGTTATTAGAATAATAAAAGAATTAACACCGATGTAGATTTCTAAATTAGTGATAAACAATCGGTTAATAATTTCTCTAAAAGCTCTGAAGGATAATCACACGTAAAAATTCCAACAGGTTTGTTAGACAAGTTCCAATGTCGTCTGAATCCATGTTGAAAATAAAAAATTAAATCGTTTGATTCAAGGTGATACACGATACGTTCTGTAATAATGGATTTCAACAACTTGCCGACAATTGACGTTAAACTGATGGGGCGGTGATTACGATTACGAGAGAGAGAGAGAGAGAGAGAGAGAGAGAGAGAGAGAGAGAGAGAGTCCACTCTAGTTTAGCCCAAGAAGGAAGTAGAAAAGTTAGAAATAGCAATAAAAAAAAGAACACTTATACCAAGTTTACAGTTATAGACGCGTAAAGTTTTCACAGAGGAATAGTAGTAATAGTAAAGTATAGAACAGACAACGTTCTCTCCCTCCTCCGCCAGCCACAACTGACAGAAAATAGTGGTTAAAGAAGATTTATAGGAAAGTAGGAAAAAGTATAATGAAAATAATAGCTTCAGAGTTCATTCACACCATGGGTATACTTATCTCGTGTACTCAGTTACGCATTAGAAAACAGCGGAAAAAGGATATCATGAGTACTAAATTACTAATCTTATCTACGGCATGCATTTTCTGAAGGAATTTTTCACTTATTTATTATGTACAAGAAGTAATTTCATCAGTGTATCATAAATTTCTCCGTAGCCTGCCAAAGCCACCGTACCGAAGATTTATCATATATTGCGTCCTTCGCATACGAATTACCTAGATAAAGCATAGGAATTACCCAGATAATATTATACATTTCTATAAAATACTTATCTAGTCTATTAATAAGGTAGGCGATTGTCCGAGCGTGTTTTCTTGTAACTGGATGTCTGTCATGCGTATGTGTCTGCCAACTATTTTGAATGTCGCGAGTATTCAACTTGGGTCTCCCGCCGTGAAAGGTGTTTATGCGGCAAGTGATATATTGAGTTGTTCATACTTCGCAGTGTTGTTGCCACTACAGCGAATTCAAGTCTTCCACTTAGAGGTGTTTATGAAGAAAGTGATCAAAGGATGAGTTGCTCGATTATGGGGCACACTACACTCAGAGGAGGGTCTCTAAAGTGGGGGGAGGACTAAGTGTAGGAGGAAAATTTTAAATAAACAAAGGAGCAGTGGTCCAGAGGGTACCTCCAACTGGCCAGACCTACAATTTAAGAATTCCCTATGTATAACCTTTGGTTAGCTTCCGCCCGAATTGTTCATTCTGACGAAGGTCAAGCTTTTCACTCCACCTTAGACCTACAGTTTAACGTGGATTCCGAACCACGCCCCATCAGCATCCCAGCGTCTTAACCACTAGGCCACCTAGGATACCCATTTATCTACCAACCACTTTCTTTATTGTGTGGAAGGATGAACAGCTAGGTTTTGCTGCGCGCCGGCTGCCGTCGGGTCTCGAACCCGGGGCCGATGGATTCGTAGTCAGCGACGTAACCACTACACCACCGAGGCGCATAATGTATAATGGGAAATAATATGCATAATTTTTATTTATCTTGAAAGATTTATTTATTTTTGTTGCGAAGTTTGATATACAATATTTAAAACTGAAGTTCCACTATACATCTAAGTAACGTCCCTGGAGATGAGTATGACTATTCGGAGGTTTTGAAATCCGAGGGATCTCATCAAGCTTTCCAGCATCTGTGAACTACCAGTGTTCTAAAACCAGACCCGGCCAGTACCTCCTACTACATTTATTGTAAAAGGGAACATCACTACTTCTATATAAAACTATAAAACTATTTCTACTATTTCTACCTAGCTAAGTTAGATATTTTACGTTTTACCTGAAAAGTACTTACATTCCTACACTATAAACTGAAGTAGAGTCGCTAAAATTGAAAACACCTATTCGGAGGTTTTGGCTCCCGAGAAATCCCATCAAGCTTCCCTTCTCTACCAATGGGGTATCATCCGAGAACGTCTGGTGGCCTGAAACCAGACTTGACCGGGAACGATACAACTTCTACTCTATCTTAACTAGCCTTCCCTTAAGTAGCACCCTTATAATAATGAAAAATAAAGGAAGGAGCAAAAGAAAGAAAGAAGGGGAGAGAGGAGCGGCTTCCCAAAATAATTTAATTAGCTATTCGGAGGTTTTGACTTCCGAGAATTTCCAACTATTAGAAAAAAAAAGTCTCATTTGAGAACTCCCAGTCCTCTGATACCAGACCCGACCAGCGCCTCTTACTAATTTACAATCAAAGAGAACATCACCACCCCCAACTCCACCCAAACAGCTCCCCTTATAACCCCCCTTTGTAGACTTATTTGGAGGTTTTGACTCCCGAGCGTTCTCACCCAGTGCTCTGTAACCAGACAAGACCAGCGCCTCCTACTACATTTACATCTTTTAAGGGAAATCACTGTTTCTATCTCAAATAAACACTACCGTATGTACTTAAAGAGTAGCCATCCTTTATACTTAATTAGCTATTCGGAGGTTTTGACTCCTGAGCATTTCCATCAAGCTTTCCGTCTCTACCAATGCGGTATCATCTGAGAACTCCCAGTGTTCTGTAACCTGACCCATCAGCACCTCGTACTACATTTAAAAAGAAAAAGAAAAACGGCCACTCCCCATACTAACTAAAACTCACATCCCCAATTTACCCACCCTTTAATGCAAATTGATGATCCTAAAATGCCTATCGAACCTGTTCTTAACATATTAATTGAAGGGCTTTCCACGACCCACGCAGGTAGGCCTATTCCATCTCTCGACTATCTTATAGGTGAAGAAGCCCCTTGCAATGTTCGTCTCATCTCTTTTACTCCTTATTTCAAAAACCACTGTTTCTCGTAATGTTCCTATCGTTCATATTAAAGAAATTCTTATAATTCACGATATAAAAACGATTTAAATTTTTCAACACCTAAATTAATTCGCCCCTTAAACGTATACAAATTATACAAGCGTATACAAATTCAGCTCTTTGAGTCTATCTTCGTATGGTTTATCACGTAAAGTTGTAATAAGCTTTGTTGCGCGCGCTGAACCCTTTCTACCATTTCTATATCCTTCTTCATATAGGGCGACCAAAACTGTACAGCATATTCTAAATGAGGCCTAACAAGCAACTTATACAGTAGCAAAACAATATCCTTAGAGTTATATTCAAAATTACGAGAAATGAAACCCAATACTCTTAGTTTTATCGATCGCGATTGAACATTGAAAAGTTTAAATATTTAGTAACAATGAGACCGAAATCTTTTTCCTGAGAGGCTTTATTTAACACGCTTTCCCATAGTGTAGCTAAATTTACTGTGGTAACCGATATTTTATCTACGTTAAATTTCATTTGCCACTTATTAAAACCACTCTACCGAATTATTAAGATCACGCTGTACATTCTCTCTATCTTGTAAACGAATTGTTTTACTAGCAATTTTAGTATCGTCGGAAAATTTAGAAATTTTATTCACTAATTTCACATCGAGACCATTAACGTATATTGCGAAAAGGACTGGTCCCAAAACGGACCCTCGAGGAACACCGCTCGTTACATTAGCCCAACCCGACTCTTCCCCATTAATTTCTAACCTCTGTTTTCTACCAGTTAACCAATAATTATCAATCCAATTAAGAACTTGACTCCTTATTCCGTGATCTTTACATTTTTCTAGCAATCGTTTATGTAGAACTTTGTCAAACACCTTTTGAAAATCTAAGTATATTATACTTACCGCCAGTGGTCGAATTGTAAAATTTTAACAAGGGGGATGGTGGTGAAGGTGGGTAGGGTGGGTAGGGTGGGTAGGGTAGTTAACAAGGGAGATGCCATCCCCATCACCCCCTCAATTCTTATTTTATAAGTACTTATTTTATACATTTTATATATATTAATATTTTTTTTATTATAATAGTAATATTAAATAGTTTAGAATAAAAATATCAGTAACGTGAAACTATTCGGCTATTCTGACTCCGATTGCTGTATTAAGTCGGATTAACGGGGATTTACATTACAGTATATATGTATATACACACACACACACACACACCTTTCCTTTCCTTTCAACCTTTGAAAGGTTCCATACGATGATTCCTCATTTCACGAAGGTCAAGCTTGTCGCCCCTCGTCTCGAGTTGGCCTGGTAAAGTAGTAAGTTGGTTTCTTGTACTCTCCACCTCACATAGCCAGGTACGCCTGGCTCATCGGGGATTGTTCTGAGCCAGGTGTCCAATCTTCTTTTGAAGATGTCCACCGCAACACCACTAGTGTTCCTTAGGTCTTTGGTCAGCTGATTAAACAGTTTTGGTCCTCTCACAACAAAACTATTTTCTTTCAAGGTTAAGGATGTTCCCTGTCTAGCCTTTAATTTGGGAACACGACACAGTCTTCCTTTTCTACTTTCCACCGTTGTTTGGGGTTACAGAGTTCAGAGTAAGATTAGGGACTAGTTTCTCCATTATTTTCCAAGTGTAAATAATAGTGTGTATCTCTCTTCTTCTTTCCAATTAATATAGGTTTAGTTCGCGTAACCTTTCCCAGTAATTTAGTTCTTTTTTACATCCATTGATCTTGGCTGTGAAGCTTCTCTGAATCCCTTCTAGCTGTCTAATGTCTTCTTTTTTATATGGGCATGTTAGGACCGAGCAGTATTCCAATTTGGGTATGATCAGTGTTCTCAGTAGAGGAATCATTATATTCCTATCCCTTCGTTTAAAGGTTCTCAGTATCTGCTCAGTTATTCTCTTTGCTCTGTTTCCTGCTATCTTATTTTGTTTAAAATTTTATATCATCAGTCAATACAACCCCTAAATCTTTTGCTTTAGAATTTCTCTGAATTTCCTGTCCATTTGGGGTATAATATTCCATGGATTTTAGGTCCTCTCTTTTTCTGTACCGTAACAGCTGAAATTTCTCAGTGTTAAACTTCATATTGTTGTCTTCCGTCCACTTGTAAATTCTGTTCATGTCGGTTTGTAGAGTTTCTTATTTTTCTACTGATCTTTGTCTCATCGGCAAAGGATGTTACTGTACTGTCTCTGGTAACATCTCCATTAGGCCGGATCTAGACCAGTGCTCACCCGGTCTGATAAATTTTGGCATCGTTTCGCACTGGTCAGATTTTTTTGAAAATTGCGCCCCCTAGCGAGACTGCCAGGAAACGATACTCCCTGCTCGATTTCTGCTGGAAAATGCATAGGAACTTATACTTTGCGCGTGCGCCGTACACTTTTTCTCAAATGTTTTCAAGCGCCATCTTTGTATGTACTTACTATGTAAATAGCGCCCCCTAGCGAGAATGCCTTGAAACGATACTCTCTGCTCGATTTCTGCTGGAAAATGCATAGGAACATATACTTCGCGCATGCGCTGTACACTTTTTAATTTCTCAAATGTTTTCAAGCGCCATCTTTGTATGTAACAGGTGTTTTGCAGTGCAGCTCTAATTTCACTTTGAATAAGTCTATCTTTTGTATTTTTTGTGTTATAATATCTTATATGCTAAAGTGAATCTGAGTGAACGTCGAGGTCTACAGAAAAATGAAGAAGGTACAAGCAAAGATCGGGACTTTCTTCAATACCAGTCAGTAAGTCGGATCAGACAATGATTTATTTTATGCTTGGAAAATCAGTCAAATTGTAGAATAATATATTCAACTCTACTCCTCCCTACTGGGGGTCTCACAATGTCACCTTATCACTATTCATATTATTGGTCATTCTTTTCAGGGAAGTACCACCAGTACCTTCTTGCTCAACTGACATCTTAGATGATTTGGGTGACAGACCATCGCAGAAAAGGAAGTTTGATGAAATCAGATATGACGCAGATGATCCAGTGTGCAAAATACAGAACACAGACACGACAAGTGGTAAGAATTGATTTCTTATATTGTTGCCGTTCACTAAAAAAATATTCCATTCATTTATTGTCATGAATGTAGTACAAAACAAGTTTGAACAAGATGTTCTCTACAATTTATACTGAAACTAATCATAAATTGATGGTTTTATGACTGGAATTAAAAAGAATATTGTTTTGAATTTTAGGTGAGGACATAATATCATCAAACCTCAGGAATGACATCGGCCTGTATTACCAGTGTGTGAGCGATTTGAATGATGACAAGTAGTATGAGCTTTTGACTTCCCACTGGCAACCTCCTGCAAGATACAAGTTTCCAGGTACCAACAATTATGGCAGGAAGCGATTCTTCAATGGAGAATGGCTAAAGATGTATCCCTGGCTGGTGTATTCACCATCAGAATGTGGCGCATTTTGTTTAACCTGTGTGCTGTTTGGTATAGCAAGTGGCCATAACAGCAGCAAGTTGGACAAGCTGTCCAAGTCACCTTTGACGAACTGGGTAACAGCTAAAAATAAATTGGCCGAACATAATAGCAAGTCAGATTTCCACAAACACGCAACACTTTTTGCTGATAATTTTCGCAGAATCATGTCCAACAAGTCACAACCAGTGAATCGACTTATTTCATCAGCAATCAGCAAACGTGTCGCAACAAACAAACAAAAAGTAGCATCAATGATGAAGACTGTGATCTTGTGTGGTAGGCAGAACTTCGCTCTTCGAGGGGACCATGAAGATGCTGAAGACGACTCGAAGAACAGAGGCAACTTCTTGGCACTGTTGCAGTTTCGCGTGGATGCTGGTGATGTGGTCCTCGAAGAACACTTGAAATCAGCTCCCAAGAATACAACATATACATCAAAGACAATACAGAATGAACTGATCTCCGTCATCGCTGCCCACATTCAAGACGAAATTGTGAAGGAGATTAACACAAGTCCTCTGTTCTCCATTCTTGCAGATGAAGCTATTGATGTCAGCAACAAGGAACAACTTCCACTTGTGTTGCGTTTTGTTGACAACACAGAGTCTATTTGTGAAGAGTTTGTTGGTTTCTTTGAATATGTAAATGGTGTCACTGATAAAGCCATTGCTGACTTGCTGTTGCAAGTGGTTAGTGATCTCGGCTTAGATATGAAGAAATGCAGAAGCCAGTGCTAATGATGGAGCAGGCAATATGGCTGGACAAGTCGAAGGTGCAGCAGCTTTGATAGCACAGCAGTATCCAAAGGCACCTTATGTCCACTGCCAGTCTCACAGATTGAACCTGTGTGTTGTAAAAGCCTGTGCTTTACAAGTAGTACGCAACATGATGGGCACGTTGGAGGAAGTGGAGCGTTTCTTCAAGTTCTCACCAAAAAGACAGCTGCTGCTTGAAGAACAGATCAAGGTGTGTTTTTTTCTTGGTATAGTCAGTACATTTTCTATTGTAATGGCTGTGTGTTGTAATAGTGAATTTAATGCTGTGAAATGTATTTTAAATAATTTTATTTTTTCATACATCTAATCTGAAAATTATTGTTCTGTTTTTGTCACTCAGGAGTGTCCAGCCTCTAGTCATCATAAGCTGACCGATATTTGCCGAACTTGATGGGTCCAGCGTTTGGATGCCCTAGATGTATTCGAGGAGCTACTGCCCGCCGTGGTTTCAACCTTGACGTGCATCGAGGATAACGTCACTCATAACTGGGACAGTGAGTCATCAACAAAGGCCAGTGGTATGCTCCACCAAATTGGAACATTCCAGTTTATCTTCACTTTTGTTGACAAAGAAAGTTTTGTCATACACCCGTGGTATCACAGTCAAGCTGCAGGTGAGGAGTCTCGACACAGAGAAGGCATATGACAGTGTTGGTGAGGTCCTTAGGTTTCTTCAAACAGTCAGAGACAGTGTTGACTCAAAACATTCTGAGTGGTTCAAGGCTGCAAAGGAAATAGCTGAAGACCTCGACATAGCAGTGACGAAGCCCAGGACAGTCGGCCGGCAAAAAACAGAAACAATGTCCCTGCAGAAACTACGGAGGATTATTTCCGTCGCAGTGTGACTGTGCCATTCTTGGATCATCTCCTGGCAGATATTGGATCAAGATTCAAAGATGGCCAACAGAAAACCATTCTGGGATTTTCAGGTTTGTGATGGAATTATTTAGCTATAGGGATAATTTAAGAATGATAATTAAATTGATGGACTGATATGTACTCTCTCTTACTGTTACATGAAATTGACAACTGGTTTATTCATTTTAGGTGTTCCTGCAAAGACGGTAGAACAGCCAGACACATGGAACCCAGAGTTCCAGCAGTTCTGTCAGACCTACCAAGATGACCTTCCCAGTCCCAATACTCTGTCTGCAGAGCTGGATGTGTGGCAATACCACTGGGAGCGGCGCCATCAGGCCAACTGCGACATACCAGACTCTGTGCAGTCAACTTTACACTCCATGGACAAGGTCTTATTCCCAAACATCTGTGCTGCACTCAAGGTATTGGCAGTCATACCAGTCACCACCTGTGAGTGTGAACGTTCAGTTTCAGCCATGCGTCGACTGAAAACGTATCTGAGGAGCACCATGAGAAATGATAGGATGAATGGTTTAGCTCTGATACATGTCCACTATGGGCGGAAGCTCGATGTGGATGTTTTGGTTGAGAAGTTTGCACGGCTCCACCCAAGAAGGATAGAGCTTGTTGATATTACACAGCTCAACAAAAAAAAATTTTTGTTTCGTTGCCACGGA
The DNA here is from genome assembly GCA_023014485.1 of Bathynomus jamesi. NCBI lineage: Eukaryota > Metazoa > Arthropoda > Malacostraca > Isopoda > Cirolanidae > Bathynomus > Bathynomus jamesi. The sequence goes on from JAJOZX010004043.1 coordinate 436,897, forward strand.
AATTCGTACGAATTTAGGGTATTTTGGGGTTGCTGAATTCCAAAATGAAAGTAGTTTTTCCGATTTGGCTCTAGTTCTTGAGATAATGAATACCCTCAATTAATAGGAAACGTAACCATAACGCGTGCATATGGGAAACTACCGGAACATTCTAGATGGTGAGACACGCGAATATTCTTAGTGTTTACTCCGCGATCATTCTAGAATATTCCCCCTCCGTATATAAGTCATCGGCCACCCAACCAGTAAGTAGGCTCCGCCTGAACATTAAATTTTTTGCATTTTTACGTGTTTCAATGGGGTACCAATTATCTCATAAATTAGAGCCAATCTAGCAAAACCGATGTCATATTCGGAATCAGCACCACAAAGTTACCCCAAAATCACTCTAATATGATTGGCAATAAAATGAGTGTTGACCAGTGTTATCAGTGACAAACATTAGAAAGGATTTATTTTGTAGAATAAATATTATGAAGTAAATAACGAATCATGTCTTCTTTTACATTTTGGTATGCATTTAATGAAATGGCACTAGTCAGATTATGGGTCTGGATCCGGGCCTGTTCATCTATGTCAATTAGCATGATTATGAAGAGTAGTGGAGCTAATACTGTTCCTTGTGGTACTGAGCTGAGGACCTCTGATTCTGATGAAGATATTCCTTGTACTGTAACGACTTGCCGCTGCTCACTAAGGAAATTATATATCCATTTCCCTGGTCACACTTGTCGAACGCTTTAGCAAAGTCTGTGTATAGTACATCATAGTTTTCATTACTTTCAAATGCATTAATAATGTTGTTGTAGTGTTCCATTAGTTGTGATGGGCATGATCTGCCTGACCGAAACCCATGTTAGTTACCATTTAATTTTTTCTGAGTTTCCAAAAAGTCATAGATTTTCTGTCTAACTATTCTTTCAAATATTTAAGTGAGATGAGATGTAAGCGACACTGGCCTTTAGTTTTTGGCATCGGATCGATCTCCTCTTTTATATATTGGGACTATGTTCGCGCTCTTCAGGATGACCGGTATTTCTCCCGTGTCTAGTGATCGTCTCCATATCTAATATAGGGGCTCAGCTATTGCATTCTTGCAGTTTTTGATCAGTGTGGCATTCCATTTATCCGGTCCTGCCGCTGAGTGTGCTTTTAAGTTTCCCTACAGCTTCTGTAATATCATCTGTCGTAAAGTCGAAGTCCGTTATACTTTTCCCTTGTAATTCTTCTTCAAAGAACGCGTTTCTATGGCATATTAGTTTGTCAGTTTTTGGGATACTGAAAGATGATTCATACTGAGCTCTTCTTTTTCTGTATGCTTCTCAATTAGTTCCTGTATGACATCATCGATACTCTGCAGTTTATCGTTTAATATTTTTCTGATGTTGTTATCTTTACAGTTACTTAATTTTGCACTCACTCTTTTTCTCTTTCAGAACAATGCCCTCTTTTGTCTCTCGAACCAGCTTCGCTTGCCTCTTTGTTGTATTTTTGGGACATGTCTTTCCACAATTTCCAGAGTCTTCTCTAAAGTCATTAGCATCTCTTCCGTTGTCTTGGCCTCGAAAATTGTTTGGTTTTCCAATCTATTACTTCCATGCTGGATGCAACATCTTCCCAGTTTATAGCTTTGGAGTGAAAATTAAAAATTTCGAATTTGCTTCTTTCTGTTCTTCGTGTTCTTTCCTTTCCTGTTGCTTTTATATTGGTTATTTCAATAATGTTGTGGTCCGATATTATAGTTAGGGGATATTTCTACATTATCAATTAGGTTGCTGTTGTTTGTGAATACCAATTCTAGGCAGTTGTTTTTTCTTGTGTTTTCTGTTATTTCTTGCGTTAACATAAATTCATCAGCTAGAGCTAGTAGCATTTTTACTTGCTCCTGGTCTTCCCGTGTACCCCCCTTGTACTGGTGTATACTAGTGATGTACCGATGGAAAATTTTAGCCGATGCCGATGCCTAGCAAATTGGCCGATGCCGGTGCCGATTATTTAATAAACAAAAGCTTAAAATTTTTGAAGATTTCTTGTTATGTTGGTATCAAATTATTAATTTTTTATATATCCTTCTCTACCCAGCTTACCATCATAATAGCTGTAACCTGATTTTGAGTCTGAATTTTTCGTTTAAACTGGAATTTTGTTTCAAAACTTTGAATAAAAAATAGAGGAACAGGGAACACCTAATAGGCCTACTGAAGTTCTGATTAATTCAGTTATTTGCCCATTTTACTCAAAGAAAATCGTTTTTACATAAAACCTTCATTACGACTAATTTATGACATCTTTGTTTCGTTTTCTAGTTTTTCACCTTTTCATAGAGAAAGGTGAAAATAATAATTTTATGTATGGTGCAACAATAAGTAGGTACCCCCTAGCTATCTTTCAACAAAGGTCATGAATATATACACAAATCTAACAAGTGTGTTTATTATACAATATTTTTAACTATTTTTTTTTATAATGGCCTCCTCATCACTCTTTATAGCCATCTGATCCTCCCACATTAAATTATTTACTTTTAAAAATCAAACAAAAGAGAATACAATTCAGATCCATAACTAAACTTAGCAAGTCTTTACAGTTAATTAAACAAATTATGGCTTCAGAGAAGCATATGTATAAAATTCTAAAGTCATAACTCATAATGCTCAGTACACTAAATGAATCTTTGTAAAAAAAAAACACCCTATTTGCAAAAAAACATAAAAAGAAAAGAAAAGCTCAATTAGTTTTTAAACATAAACTCATATTTCCTTAAAATACTGTTCCTCATCTCAAGTCCTTTCAATATTTAAAATTTAGTAATGGTAAATTATGATGCAAAAACATCATTTCCCCAGTGGATGCACTTAGCTTGTTTTTTCTGGGAGAGTAAACCTGGCCACCACAGCTAAATAATCGCTCACTCTCAACAGATGATGGAGGAGATAATAAGTATTTAGACACCAAACGAGACAAAATATTAAAATTTGACCCATGTTTCTTCCACCAAATCAAAGGGCATTCTGTTGGTCCAATGAGATTATGTTCTAAATACCTCTTTATTTCTGCTTTTATTTCAGTGATGGTGTTGTTTTCTTCAGAATCTTTAGATTCAACCTTTCTCTTGGATTTTGGTGTCTTCTTCTTAGCTTTTTCCTGAACAAAATCTGCGTAGCATGATGAAAAATCAAAACTGAAACCTTCAGTATCACTTATTTCATTTTCAGATTGCCCCAAATTTGTGGGTGAAGTACCATTTGAAGAATCACCCGCAGTGTTTGAGTTTGATTGATGTATTAATTGTACATCCACTGTCATCCAAGTAATCAGTGTGTCATTGATGTCTCTTTCAAAATCTTCCTTTTCAAAGAATTTAGTCATATATCTAGGATCAAGAAAAGTGGTTAGAATGGTATTTCTATCTTTTAAATATTTATGAAATCTTTCCTTTGATGAAGTTTGCCAAACAGAAATAGTTGAACCTAATCCTGTAAATTGTTGTGATTTTTCAGCGTTCTTGAAAAAGCTATCCATTATCTTTATGGTAGGAATGATGGAAGAAGCTAATGCTTCTCGTTTACTTAAAACCTTCGTCAAATCATTGAAATTTTTTAGAATGTGAACCAATTTCTCCATAAGTTGCCACTGGTTATTTTCCAAAAATCTCAGTTTAGGGTAATCACAAAGATATGGAATCAAAGCTCGCTTTTGTTCCAAAATTCGCTCAAACATAAATAAGTGACTATTCCATCTTGTTGATAGGTCCTGAATAAATTTGTGATTGGGCACACCATAGTGATCTTGATAATTTTTGTATGTGTCAAATGCGGATGGAGAATGGTTGAAATGACCAACAATAGCTTTGCACACTGAACATATGTTCGAAACATATTTTTGAACAAATATGGCATCATTTAAAACAAGTTGTAATGCGTGATATCCAGTTTGATTTACCCCTGCCACCATGTTTGCAGCACTGTCCCCGAGTAATTACATGAACTTTTGAAGATGGAATTTTAAAGTCATCCATAGCATTTTGAATGCACTCACTTATATTTGTTGCTGTATGGGACTCATCAAACGGAGTTACCTTTCAGATGGCTGTTCTTTGCTCAAAATCTGTAGTTAACCAATGACTAGTTAAACTTATGAATGATAAATTAGCCGTGGTAGCAGTCCATCCATCCGTTGTAAATGAAATGAATGATGCCTCATCTACTGCATCTTGTATCTTTATCCTAACCTTATCATATATATTTTCAAACACAGTCTCTGTTATGTACTTTCTACTTGGAATAGAGTAGTTGGGGCAGATATGATTCAAAAGTCTTTGAAACACTATATCTTCAACTATAGAAAAGGGCTGGATATCAGTGGCAATCATTTCTCCTATCAAATTATGAATTGCTGTTGCTTTATGGTAATTAATATCCCAAACTTTCTTCCTTTCAAAAATGGTTTGCTGTGTAGCACTTGTACTTGCAAGTTTCTTTTTTAAGTGTTCTGCAGGTGGATTGGTATTTTTCCTTTTCATCTTCCTTCTTTTTAAGTCGCTCTTCATAATTTGCAATGCCCTTATGTTTTGTTTTGATATGTTGTAACATATTTGTGGTTGTGAAAGTTTTCCTTGATTTTCCCTCGATTCCTCTGGATAATTTTTGGCTACATTCACCACAAATAGCAAATGAGTCATCTTCGCGTCTGACAGTAAAATGCTTCCACACCCAACTCGTAGTTTTTGTCGGAATTGAACCGGTGGAGCTTGCACCAGCCATTATAACTTTTAAGCTTTTTAATTATAGTTACCTGACCAAATTTATATTATTAAATATTAATTATTATTATTTACTTATTTTATTGTTAATAAAAAGTTATTGATTATTGCTACTTAGTTTTCAGTATTTAATATGCAAAAGAATTTAAATTGGAAGGGAATGGAATTTACAAAATTAAATAACTAATGATATATTTTCCAAGCAATGAAATATTTCTCATATCTAGGTGCTCTGCAAAAAATGAAAATCAAAACAATAGTAATTAATAAAAAAATTCAGTAATCAGTATTTCATGATGCCTAGGCTACTGAACAACTATTTTATTCCTATCTAACACATTTTAGAAGCTAACCTCTCTTACACATAAGCACATTAGGATATATCTAGCAGAGTATCTAATATCTATATTCCAAACTTCCAAAGCAAAAATATTGTTCATAAATATAAAAATGTGTAATATTATTTATAACTTTCATGAAAAGTCTTTGGTTGAAATTTGAAAAAAGTCATATCTTCATATAATCGGCCACATCATCGGCCAAATTTGGCCGATGCCGGTGCCGATGCCGATGCCAAAAAGTTGTCCGATATAGCCGATGACGATTAATCGGTGCATCACTAGTGTATACATATATTTTTTCTTATCCATTTATATTTCATGAATGTATTTCATGAATGGGAAATTAAAATCACCACAGAGAACAATATTTGGGTGGGAGTGCCTTGTGGAGAGTGTAGATCTTTTACCCAGTTTCTTACCTCTGTAATGGAATCTGAAAATTTTGAGGATGGCGTGTTTGGGGGTCTGTACATTACAATTAGTACCATATTTAATTTTTCAACTTTTGCTGCTACACATTCTTCGTAGCTGTTTGAAGTACTTATAGTCATTTCTGCCATATGCCTTTCGCGTGTGTAACTAGCACATCCTCCTTTACGTCTCACTGTTCTGTCGGCTCGGAGTATGTTATAGTTGTCAATTTGTATTTCTTTTTTGTCAACACAGAACTTACAGTTTTCACAGTACGCCTGGCAGTCCTATAGATGAGTTTCCGTGATGCATGCAAAGTCTGCTCCGGCTTCTTGCACGAGTCCTTTCAGGTATAAAACTTTGTTCGGGAAATGATTTGATTTAAGGCTCTGAATGTTCGCTAGGATTAATTTTTATTTTTTCTCTGTCGTTTTCGCAAACAGGTGTTTCCGATTCGTTTTCTAATGGTGGTGCCGGTTTAGGTGCCTTGTGGTCCTCCGAGAATTTGCTTCTTTTTATCTTTGTCGGTACCTGTTGTCCCGATAACGCATGAAGTGTCTTTGTGCGTGCCTTCTGTCCGGCTCTCGGATTCCTCTATTTGTCAGCTGACTTTGTATTTGCTGGATAGTATTTAGCAGCTGAATTGTGTTGGCTACATCTAAAAAATTGGTACCCTTCTTTGATGTTCGTTTTTCCTGTTCACCCATTGCGTTCCTTTGAGGATGGTGGGTAACGGCATTTTTGTTCGTATTTGCACCTCCCATATCTTGCAGAGGTCTTGCAGACAGTAAGATGGTGAAACTTGCAATATCTACTTGTGTAATGTGTGTTACATAATGTGGGATGTGCATAGATGTATTACCCATCCCGATATCTGCAGTTCCCTTTTGCGTCGTATTTACATACTGTATTTTCTACGCTTCTACTTCTTGTTATCTTATTATTTTTAATGTTCTTAATTTGGTATTATCATTACTTTTCTTTGGCTGTTTATTTCCTACGTTTTTAGTTATTATCTTTTTATCATTTCGCTCGTTAGACAGTTTTACTACCTCGCAACTTTTACTTGATCTCTTTTCTTTCATCTATGTCTTCATTCCGTATTATGTTGTTTATATTGTTATTCGTTATTTCCTCCTCTCTCTCATCTGTCCGAATTTTCATTGGGACATTTCCGGACTCGTTTCCCCATTATTTCATCCTTTTTTGTAACACTCGAGTTTGCTTTCTCCATTTCTTTAAATACTGCGATTGAGTTTACAGTCCGTGGACATGCGTCACACAGATATTTGATTCCCACGATCTGTTTCGCGTTCGAGACGAGATATTTTCCTATCATCCCAATTCATGCAGATAAAGTCGTGCAGTTTTTGACAGAAATCGCATCTTATTGCTGCATTTTCAGTTGTTTCCAGATTACACAAATTGCAGATTAAGTGAGAATTTAGACCCATGGTCATGCTATTCATTAATTAGCGTAAAAAGAAATACACCCACAAATTATTTATTTATTTTTTTTCCTTTCTTTCTCTTTTCTTTCCTTTCGATGGTCACGAGGGTTTTCTGACCTTTGTGTTTCATGACCTTTTTCTTGCCTTGTTTCAAAATTTCTCGAATGTCAACCGTGTTACGGTTTAAATATATACGTTAAACTGGTGATAATTTATGTAAATTGTATTGCACTTTCTTAATTTTATGAATTTCACTTAATAGTTTATATGCACGGATTCACTGATACTTTATACACTTTCGGGCGTAAACAGAATAAACCGCCGAGTAGTTTATTCCCTTCTTATTTGGAGAGTTACAAGGAGTTACAAGGAAAAGAAGTACCTCAAAAGGCCTTGCGGCCCATACCGAAGAGGTACTAATGGCAACGGGTGCCAGGGAAAATTTCCTACACCCTCAAATTGTGTGCAAGATTTGGTCTAACCTTTTCTTGAACTGATCCACAGAGGAACTGTTCACAACTTCTAAAGGTAACCTGTTCCACGTGTCACAGATCTTATACGTAAAGTAATTCCCACACACACACTAGTCCTAAACCGTTTCAAATCCAACTTCCAACCATTGTTGCGAGTTGGGTTATCATTTAAATTAAACATGCTTCTAAAATCGACATCGTTGAACCCGCGTAAGAGCTTGAAAACCTCTATCAGTTGACCGCGCAGCCTCCGAGTTTCCAGCGAAAACAAATTCAGGGCGCGTAACCGTCGATTGTAGCCCATATGCCTAACGGAAGGGATTAACTTTGTGGCCCTCGTCTGCACTCGCTCCAGCCTCTCAATATCTTTCCTGAGGGTGGGCGACCAGAACTGCACAGCATACTCCAGGTGCGGTCGAACCAGGGAATTGTAAAGAGAGAGCACAATCTCCTTGTTCCGAAACTGAAATTGCCTCCTGATATAACCCAACAGCTTCTGGGCTTTCTTTTCCACCTCTACACACTGTTTGATAAAATTAAGGTCGCTGCTAATTAGCACACCCAAGTCCTTTTCCAAATCAGTCACCTCGATATTACTCCCTAACATCGAGTAGTCCGACTTGGGATTGGCGTAGCCAATGTGCATCATCTTGCATTTACCCAAGTTAAACGGCATTTGCCATTTTTCGGACCACTCTCCTATCCTACCTAGGTCCGCACGCAGTTGCTCGATCGCCTCCGGCGTCCTAACATTGGCCCCAAGCTTCGTGTCATCAGCGAATTTGGCGATCCTACTGACGATGCCACCGTCTATATCATTTATGTAAATGATAAACAGCGGCCCCAAAACGGAACCCTGAGGAACCCCGCTAGTGACCGAGGCCCAACCCGAACTAGCCCCTTTAATTACAACCCTCTGCCGCCTATTCTTCAGCCAGTTTTCAATCCACATACCTACTTCCCCACCGATACCCAGCGCGCGCACTTTCGCCATTAGCCGGCAGTGAGGTACCTTATCGAAGGCTTTCTGAAAGTCGAGATAAAGTATATCAATCGCCCTACTCTTATCATACTCACTCAATATGACGTGGAAAAACTCGAGCAAGTTGGTGAGACACAACCTATGCCGCCTAAACCCATGTTGGGAGTCCCCAAGCAGCTTGTAGGAAACCAAGTGGTCAACGATCCTATCCGCTATTATCCCCTCTAATAATTTACCTACAACTGAAGTGAGACTAATGGGACGATAATTCCCTGGACTTTCGTGATCCCCTTTCTTAAGGATAGGGGTCACGTTGGCTTCCCTCCAGTCACCAGGCACCTGGCCCGTCTCCAACGATTTGTTGAAGACTGTAGCCAGCTGGAGAGCCACCTGGTCGCGCACCTCCCGCAACACTCTGGGGAGAAACTGGTCTGGCCCAGGAGCCTTAAACGCGCTCAGTTTGTCTATTCTATCGGCAACGACTGTCACGGTAGGCCTGTTCAAAAATCAACTTTTTCTTATTTTCATAGGTTTCTGTACATTTTCCCATGCTTTTTGACCTGAAAAAGCCGAAAATCACAACTATTTTGACCTAGGATGTTGGGAAGCATTGCCGCATGGAGCTTTAAATTTTCTGCCTTGAAATCGGCCAAAGCGCCAATTCCGGGGTCCCTTGAATTATGTTTTGCACTTTAACTTTTGATCTAAACAAGATAGAGCAACAAATTAGGTATCAAATGAAAGAGCATAAAATTAATAAATAATAATAATAATAATAATAATAAATAAATAATAATTAATAATAATAATAATAATTATCTATCATTTTTCAGGAAACAACAGAAACTCAATCAGAATCTAGAAAACCATCTACAAGTTACAACTTCACAATGGCATTAAGCAAGGAGCTGAGGGAGCTCCGTGGGCGCACAGTTGATATCTCAGAGCCTCCACGTACTGTCCACAGGCAGGTGTCAACTGGGCCATCTACCAGATCTCTCACTGAAACTTTCCTGGTTGGATACCCTTCAGCTTTTATCAGTGGTTCCCAGCTTCCCACCAACAGACAGGCGTTCCAGTATTTCCTTAATCTTCAGAATTTACCGGAAAATGCAGGGAGGCCCATGGTTCAAGACCTTGCATATGAAACAGTTGAATCTATCATCCCATTCTGGCAGATGGCTAGGATCAAGACAATGACCAAGTACAACGCAATGAAGCTCTTCATGAAACTACATGAGAAACATCGTGCTCTGGTGAAAAGCAAAGGAAGAGCAAGAACCCTGGAGGAAAAAGAGGAGCATTTGTGCTGGAATTAGACAGCCTGTTCGATATAGGAGCTCCAGATGCAATCCAGGAAATACAGAACAACAGACTGTTATCCAGAGAGAAGAAAGATGAGGATATCAGGTTCTACGAAGACCAAAAGACTGAGAGGAAAGGTCATATGTCTGGTCATGACAAGATTTTTGAGAGAAGATCCCTGCAGCAAGCAGCGAGGAATGAAAGACTGCAGCATAGACAAGAACAAGGTAAAACTAATTACTTTGAACGTTACAAAAAGTTTTAAGTTTTACTCCATTGCGATATTTAGCATGTACTTAACAATTACTGTCTTAACATGTACTATTTTACAGCTGCAGCAGAACAAGAGGCAGTTGTTCATGTGGATGACATTACCTGGGTGACTCAACTGACAACGACGCTAACACAGAGGACATGGATTACCATCAGCCTCGTCCTGGATGTTCTCACCATCAAGACACTGTGACTAGTGTGACTTTGACGTTTCCAAGGAAGGTCATGGAATGTGATGTCATCTGCAATACAGCTGATCGTCTTGGTTTATCAGACAATCAAGTTACTGCCATGGTTTCTGCCACCTTGAAAGCTGGAGGGGCTGATCTGGATAACTTCGTCATCTCAACCTCAACAACACGTCGCAACAGAATGTTGTCCAGGTATAATATCAGCCAGAGTCACATATCCAAGTTTTGTGAAAACCCCCCACAGTACGCTGCCTTACACTGGATGGAAAGTTGCTCAAAGATGTCTTGGGCAGTGAACCTGGAAGTACCTCAGAGACTTTAGCTGTGCTAGTGTCTGGTCCACCTTCATACACTGAAGGAAAGTTATTGGGAGTACCTGTCATCGACAATTCTTCTGGCACAGCTCAGGCTGAGGCTTCAATGGATTTACTGGAGACATGGGAACTACGGATAATGTTACTGTCCTTGTTTTTGACACTACATCCAGTAACAGTGGAGTTCACAGAGGAGCTGCCAAACTGCTTGAGAAAATGCTGAACAAAAGGTGTTTTATCTGGCCTGTCGACATCACATCCTGGAAATCCTAGTAGGAGCAGTTTGGGAGAAGCTGTTTTTGGAAGGTGAAGGGCCAGATAATCCTGGTTTGAGCATCTGAAGGATGTTTGGACGGACTTGTCCGAGGAAAACCCAAAGATGCTGGCTATCAACAGCAAATGGCTGAAGGAAAAGAAGAACGTGAAGAAATACTCCAAGACATTCTAACAGCAGAAGGCTTCCAAGAGCCGACTACAGGGAAATGGCTGAACTGACAGTCATTGTTCTTGGAGGAACGCCTCCTCGAGGTATTCACTGGAGTCGACCAGGCGCCATTCATCAGGCCAGATGGATGGCCAGAAACCTGTACTCCATGAAAATGCTGATGTTTGCAGATCAACTTGAGTACGACGAAGACACTGTATCAAAGCTGGAAAGACTCAACACCTTCCTTGCGCTGTTCTACACTCCTGTATGGATGATGTCAATGTCTGCTGCAGATGCTCCCGTGAATGATCTAAGTCTAATCCAGGACATGTTGAAGTACAAGAAAACTGACCCCAGAGCTTGCTGATGCATACTTAATAGAATGGAAAACCACAAATGGTACCTGACGCAGGAGTCGTGCTATTTGCCCTGTTTCAGCAGTAGATTGAGTGACACATTGAAGCACGACATTGCTGCCCAGTTACATGGCCACTGAGAAGCCAGACAGCTTCAGAACAGGAAAGCCTCTATTCCCAGAGTGTCACAGCTAGACCCCCTGGTTGATCTCATTGGCCCAGAATCACATTTCCTGCTGGACACACTGACATTGGATCCGAGTGGCTTCTGGAACCTGTCACGTCCTTGGCCACAGAATGAGGACTACAGAAAAGCGTTTGACTATGTTAAGAATCTGAAAGCGGTGAATGACATTGCTGAACGTGGTGTCAAGATGATGCGACTTTGCAAATTCATAACAACAGATGCCAAGCAAAGGGACTATCTCCTTCAAGCTGTGTAGTTCAACAGACGCCGCTTTGACAGCTTCAAGAAACAAACTCTCAACAACTGACTGTTGTAATGTCATTATGAAATTACCATCATGTATGCTTTCACTTCTTGATCGATTAGACTTGTGACAAAATGTTATCTCAAATTCGTGTCATGATAAGGCGCCTTGTCTGCCTTGAGTGTGAGAAAACGATTTTGTGATATTTCTGAAATCTTTGTATGTACCAATGTGCCATTTCTTGTTCCAAGACTATCATAATTGGAAAGTTAGAAAGAGTTAAAACACTTAATTTGGTGCCTATTTTGTTGCTCTATCTTGTTTAGATAAAGTTATAGTGCAAAACATGATTCAGGGACCCCGGAACTGGTGCTTTTGGCCGATTTCAAGGCAGAAAACTTAAAGCTCCATGCGGCAATGCTTCCCAACAACCTAGGTCAAAATGGTTGTGATTTTCGGCCTTTTCAGGTCAAAAAGCATAGGAAAAAGTACAGAAACCTATGAAAATAAAAAAAAGTTGATTTTTGAACAGGGCTACTGTCACGGTACATCGAACACTATCCAGGCTAGCACCTTCGTGCCTGACGCCTGGCTTGGGGATGATGCGGGTGTCCTCCCTGGTGAACACTCCCGCAAAGTACTCATTAAGTTACTAGAGGGAGGGAGAGAGTGTCACAAAAATGTGGAACGCTTCACGATTTTGCGTGTCATCCTTGCGCAGGGGCCATGCTAATCTTCTCTGTATGTATCGTTCCAATTTTAGTATATGTACCGCCGAAGCTGGTACTGGAGAGAGAGAGTTACAAGGAGTTACAAGGAAAAGAAGTACCTCAAAAGGCCTTACGGCCCATACCGAGGAGGTACCAATGGCAACGGGTGCCACGGAAAATTTTCTATACACTCAAATTAGTGTGCAAGATTTGGTCTAACATTTTCTTGAACTGATCCACAGAGGACTGTTCACAACTTCGAAGGTAACCTGTTCCATGTGATCACAGATCTTATACTAAAGTAATTCCCACACACACTAGTCCTAAACCATTTCAATCCAACTTCCAACCATTGTTTGCGAGTTGGGTTATCATTTAACTAAACATACTTCTAAAATCGACATCGTTCAACCCGCGTAAGAGCTTGAAACCTCGATCAGTTGACCGCGCAGCCTCCGATTTCAGCGAAAACAAGTTCAGGGCGCGTAACCGTCGATTGTAGCCCATATGCCTAACGGAAGGGATTAACTTTGTGGCCCTCGCCTGCACTCCCTCCAGCCTCTCAATATCTTCCTGAGGGCGGGCGACCAGAACTGCACAGCATACTCCAGGTGCGGCCGAACAAGGGAATTGTACAGTGAGAGCACAATCTCCTTGTTCCGAAACTGAAATTGCCCTCCTGATATAACCCCATAGTTTTCTGGCTTTCTTTTCCACCTCTACACCTGTTTTCGTAAACTTAAGGTCGCTGCTAATTAGCACACCCAAGTCCTTTTCTAAATCAGTCACCTCGATATTACTACCCACATCGATAGTCCGACTTGGGATTGGCGTAGCCAATGTGCATCACTTTGCATTTACCCAAGTTAAACGGCATTTGCCATTTCGGACCACTCTCCTATCCTACCTAGTGTGAGAGAGAGAGAGAGAGATCACGTCCATTCCCCACAAGGCTGTGTATAATTTTTTAGGCTGATGTTAAAGATATTTTATGTAGTTAATAAGAGGTGTT